>PVJS01000728.1:0-117445 GCA_004027185.1 Glis glis | reverse complement strand
TCCCACCCCGCCCCCGCCCCACCTCCCTCCCGGCTCGGGCCGCGCGCACCCGAGTGGGTTCGAGGGGCTCTGCATCCCGCTGCGCACCTCTCGCGTCCCCGTGCCCATCCTCTGCTCCGCATGTCGTCCCTGGGCGTCCCGGGACCCAGGGCCCGCCGGGCTGAGCGCGAAGGTCTGGATTGTTAACGATGATTATTAATGCCATCATTACAATCGTGACTGTTATGAACGATATTAGCGTTATTATCACAGTCCTGGTCGTCACCATTTCTGCGTGGAACCGACCGGCCGCCGGCTTGAGTTGTGGGTTCGCGCCTGGCGCCCGCAGCGCTCTCTGCCCCCCACCCTCCTGCCTCGCCTCTCCAGCTACCCCCTCCTAGCGCAGAGGACCCGCGGGCACCGACAAGGGCAGCAACTAGACCGGCACCTCCCCACCCGGAGCCGTACCCGCAACTCCACGCTGCGCGCAAGGATAGCCCCCCTCTGTGTGGACAAATGAGACAACCCATGCGAAGTCTTTAAAAGGAAGAATCCCGACAGGGAGCTGCCGAATCCTCGATTAGAAGCAGAAAGCAAAGGCCTTGATTGCTGGGACACGGAAAAGGCCCTAGCAGCTTCCAGGCGAGGGAGGGGGAGAGGGAGGAGGATGGAAGGGAAGAAGGAAGGAAAAGAAAGGAGGGAGGGAAGGAGAAGGAAGAGAGAGAGAGAGAGAGAGAGAGAGAGAGAAGAAGAAGAAGAAGAAGGAGGAGGAGGAGGAGGAGGAGGAGGAGGAGGAGGAGGAGAGGAGAGGAGGCAGAAGAAGAGAAGCAAGAGAAGGAGAGAAGACTAAAAGGAGGAGAGACCTTTAATCTATCCAAAGCGAAGCTAAGTTCCGGGGCAGGCCTGAGACCCACGGAGAGCCTGGAGTTCTTGCTGAAGAGGTCCCTAGGGGGCCCCCATTGCCCTCTTGCCACCAGAGGATGAGGGCAGGGTCCTTCCCTTAGAGCAGGAAGCACACACTTGTTTGGGGGAGCCCTGGCCAGGTGGCCCTGCAGGGCCTGCCTCCCTGGGACTACTGGCAGCCCACGCCCCTGAGCTGGGGTCCTTCCCAACGTTCCTGCCTAGTTCAACTTGCCGGCCTTCTAAATTTGCTCATACAAAATCACGCACAGCTGTTTCTATCTCAAATTGCCAGCGGGACCCACGGTGCCTCTGGTTGTTTGACTCCCACAGTGTCAAGGAGAGGAGAGGCGGGAACCTACTTCTGTGGCAGCTTACCACAGCTGGGGTGACAATACATCCGTGCCACTGTGTCTACACCTTACCAAGATGGTCAGTCGGTTCATCGACAAGTCCACTCAGTTACTTCCCGCTGAAGCTGGGCGTGGTGGCGTGCACCTGTGATGCTGGTTCTTGGGAGTCTGAGATAGGAGGATCACAGGCTTGAGGACAGCCTCAGCAATTTAGCGAGGCCCTCAGCAACTTAGCGAGACCTTGTTTTACTATGTAAAATTCACTGCTGAGGTATTGTCGGAAGTCTGTTTTGACCACACCCACATCTCTGCTCACGGAGAAAGTCCATAACCCTAACATAAAAGGGCGACCGTGAGTCCTGGTTAAGCCTCTGAAATCAGCCTCAGGAATCTGACCCCAGCAGCCCTGAGAAACAAGGCTTCCCAAAGAGAGACATCACTCAGGACTCCCCCAAACCCCTCTTTCCCCCAAGGATTCCCCGTCTGGACCAGCTCTCCCTGAGCCGGATGCTCCCTGGTCCTGTCTCCCGCCTGTCCCCGGGTTTAAATCTCAGACGCAGGAGCCCGAGACACCTCGAGCTGGACTTCTCTCTGCTTCTCTTGGGAGAACTAGCTTTCCTGAGAATTCTATTGAATAAAAGTCTCCTCTTCTATATCCCTGATTTACAGGGAAAAGCAATTTAACTAAGGAGGAAGTCAGGCGTGGTGTGAAGGACTCCTGTAATCCCAGGACTTGGGAGGCTGGCCCAGGAGGAACACAGCTTTGAGGCCAACCTCAGCAATTTAGCGAAACCCTGTTTCAAGATAAAAAATAAAAAGGGCTGGGGGTGTAGTGAATGCTAGCTCATTTATTAGTTTCTTTATTTATGTATTTATTTATATATGTATTTATGTATTTATTTATTTATTTATTTAGTGGTACTGGGGATTGAGCACAGGGGCATTCTATCTCCGAGCTAAACCTCCAGCACTTATTTTTTATTTAAAAATTATTTATTATTTATTTAATTTTGTGGTGCTGGGGACTGAATGTCTTGCTAGGTTGCTGAGAGTCTTGCTATATTGCAGAGGCTATCCTCAAACCTACAATCCTCTTGTCTCAGCCTCCCAAGTACTGGGATTACAGGCATGCGCCACCATGCCCAGCTGAATGTCAGCTCTTAAGTACAGAAGGAACAGTTAATTAGGAAATCCTTCTGCAGCCTCCAAAGGATGAAATAATTGAGTCAGGCAGGCGGGTCATTGGGCGCGGCGCCCTTAGGAGAGAATGTGTGGGTGGACTGGTTAATCACTTGGTGTGCACTGGAAAAGGATAAAGGGTTTCTACAATGTGTTAGCCAATCCCTTATAGAAGGTGTGTGTGTGTGTGTGTGTGTGTGTGTGTATGAATGCGTGGCTCCTGTTGACTCTGTTTCCCTGGAGAGCCCTGACCTCTGACCTGGGGCCACAGGGAGGGCATGGCAGAGATTTTACAGACAGGGCCTCCATGGTGCACAGGAGCCGGGGCGAGGTGGGGGCCTCGGGTCCCATGGGCACTCTGTCTGCAGCTGGATGGATGACCCAAAGCTACTTCCTTTTGGCTGGCTGGCTCTACACAGAAGTTGGTAGAGACAGCTTGAAAATATTGACCCGATGTGGATTTGCAGAACGAGTCTGGGGCCGTTGTACTGTAACTGTCTGGACCCGTCAAGGAAGATGGCCACTCAGTGGCAGAGATGTCGTCTACCAGAGCTGAGCGAACCTCGGCCTCCTCCCATCCTGTATGAGGTGTATGTGTATGTGTGTATGTGTGGTGTGTGTGTGCTGTGTGTGTATGCATGGTGTATGTGTGTGGTGTGTGGTATGTGTGTGAATGTGTGTGTATATTCTCTGTGTGTGTATATGTAGTGTGTGTATGTGTGGTGTGTGTGTGATATGTGTGTATGAATGGTGTATGTGTGTGGTGTGTGGTATGTGTGTGTATATTCTCTGTGTGTGCATGTGTGGTGTGTGTGTGATATGTGTGTATGCATGGTGTCTGTGAGTGTGGTGTGTGGTATGTGTGTGTATATTCTTTGTGGGTGCATGTGTGCTGTGTGTGTGCTGTGTGTGTATGCATGGTGTATTGTGTGGTGTGTGGTATGTGTGTGTATATTTTCTGTGTGTGTATGTGTGATGTGTGTATGTATCTGTGTGTGTGTGGTGTGTGGTATGTGTGTGTATTTTCTGTGTGTGCATGTGTGATGTGTGTGTATCTGTGTGTGTGGTGTGTGGTATGTGTGTGCTGTGTGGTACGTGTGTGGTGTGCGTGTGCTGGAGAGGGGAAGAGTGTGTCTGACCCTTCATGGAAGATAAATGCCAGGACCCTGAGATACAGGAATAAATTTCTTTGGCCTTTGGATTCTGCGGGATCCTGGCTACCTCCGGTCAGAATAGAGCGGAAAGGCAGGACGCTCGGCTGGTATTGGGAGCTGGACAGGAACGATGCCTTTTTGGTGGGAAACAGCCATAGGCCCTGACCAGGAAGAACCACAGGATGCCCCTGGCCCCAGGGTCTGCAGCCTGAGCTGAGGAGCACCCCAAGATGTCGCTCACAGTCAGTGGGAGGAGGCTGTGACTCAAGGAGACAGCAAACACCCCGCTGCCCCGCCTCGCCCCCACTTCCCTCTCCACAATCCGCCTCTTCTCCGTCAGTCCTCCAACCCTACAGGGGAAGGCAGGGCGTCCTCCTGCAAATCCTTAGCTACGTTCATTGTTCTGTTTTGGCGACTTCTCGTTTCTCCCAGTCTCTTGGTCTTTCCTGTGTTGGTGTCTCTGGCTCCTGGTGTGATTACAACATAGAGCACGTTTCTGGAGAAAGATTCTGGTGTGACCATCCCAGCTTTCACCGTGTATACCCTTTCCTCAGCCAGTTCACCTTAGGATTTCCCCACGCTTATTTGTGAAAAAGTTCAGCAAGACACATTCAATTACAGCCTCGCCCGTGAGGCAAGAAGAGGATCACCCGGCAGCAGAAGTTTTACTTCATGAGATAGATCCGTATGCGCGCACAAGACAAAATCGCTAGAACCGTCTCTCAAGTTAAAGAGCAGGTAAGGTCTATCCCGTTTGTGTTAATGTGTACATAAAGCTATCACAGAACAGGATTCCCGTTACAGTCGCCCCTCGGTATCCAAAGAAGATTGGTTCTAGAACTCCCTGATGATACCAAATCTGCACATGTTAAAGTCCCTTATAAAATGGTGCACACCTGTAACCCCAGTCCTTGGGATGCTGACACAAGAGGATTGCAGTTTCGAGGCCAGCCTCAACAATTTAGCAAGACCCTGTTTCAAAATTAAAAATAAAAAGGGCTGTTTTTATTTGAAGCTTCATGGTGCAGAGTTTCCACAATTAAACTTTCCCTGTTCTTTGCTGTGCGGTGTTCATCCTCTGTCACCAGGAGGTCTGCTCCACACACTCACCACACGCAGCAGCTCTGCCCCAGGGCTCTGTGGGGACCTGAAGACCAGGATGGCCTCCACTGTATGCACTACACACTCCTACCTGAGTTCAGCGGGACATGGCGGGAGGGCGGGTCCAGCCTGGCCAAGTGCCAGGCAGCCACAGAGGAGGGCGTCTGGGGAGCTATGGCAGAGAAAGGCAGGCTTCAAAAGTCTCCATGACCCAGGGTCTCTTCAGGCTCCTGCCAGCCACAATGGGGACACAGCAGGGGACAGTGTTAGAGGTACCTGAGGCCCCTGTGGTCTCCTTCCTTCCTTCCTTCCTCCCTCCCTCCCTCCCTCCCTTCCTTCCTTCCTTCCTTCCTTCCTTCCTTCCTTTCTTCTTTCCTTCTTTCCTCCCTCCCTCCCTCCCTTCCTTCCTTCTTTCCTTCTTTTTGTCACACCAGGGATCAAACCAGGGCATTTTACCTCTGAGCTACACCTCCAACACTTTTCATTTTATTTTTTATTTTGAAACAGGGTCTCACTAAGTTACCAAGGCTGGCCTAGAACCTGCGATCCTCCTGTCTCAGCCTCCCAAGTACCCGGATTACAGTCACGCACCTGGCGCCTGGCTGAGAGAATTTCTTTTGGCTCGTGGTTTCAGAGGTTTCCGTCATGGCTGCTTGGCTCTTCACTCTGGTCTCTGGCAAGGCAGAACATCAGAGCGGCAGCACATGTGGAACAGAACTGCCCACCTCATGGCAGCCAGGACGCAAGGAGAAACAGAGATGGAGGAAGGGGCAGGGGACAAGATATTCCCTTTGGACACCCCCCCCCCACACACACCCACCAATGACCTACTGTCTCCAACAGGCCCGGCTTCTAAAGGTTCTACCACCCCCCCATAGCGCCCCGGCTGGGACCAAGCCTTTGACAAGTGTCCTTTGGGGGTCACTTCAGGTCCAAGCCATACCACAGACCACACTTTCTTGATCCATTTATCTGTCGATGGGCACCAAGGCTGATCCTATAAGTTAGCGACTGTGAATTGTGCACAGCAAACATGACATGCAGGCGTCTCTTGGGTACACCTATTTCATTTCCCTTGGATAAATACCCAGAAGCGGGATAGCTGGATCATATGGTAGAACTATTTTTATTTTTACTTTTTGCTACTGGGGATTGAACTCAGGGGCATCCTACCTCCAAGCTATATCCCTAGCCCTACTTTATTTTTTATTTTGAAATAGGTTCTCACTGAGTTGCTGAGGGCCTCGCTAAGTTGCTGAGGCGGGCCCTGAACCTGCGATGCTCCTGTCTCAGCCTCCAAAGTACTGGGATGACAGGCGTGAGTTTTTTGAGGAATCTGCACACTATTCTCCATGACGGCAGCAACTCATTTACATTCCCACCAAATATGTCTTAGAGTTCCGTTTTGTCCACATCCTCTCCAGTGTTTGTTTTTGTTGTTTTGGTAAGGGGCCCATTCTAGCTGGGGCGAGATGGCATCTCCTAGTTTTGATTTGCATTTTCCTGATGGCTGATGGTACTGAGAATTTTTCCTCTATTTGTTGGCATACGGAAACCACTTCAAGACGTTGGTATAGGCAGTGATTTTCTGGATAGGACCCAGAGGCACAGGAAGCGGTAGCTCTTTTAAACATAGAAAGGTACTTGGGGAAAGGCCCAGATATGTTAGGAGCAGAGAAGGAACCCCGGTTTAGTGCCTGTGTTGGGGACTGCGCTGGGTTGCTTCATAATCTCTTTTGTGAAACTTTGCTGTGGTTTGCAAATGAGAAAACATGGCGCAGAAAGGGGAATTCAAGCCCACATTGTCCATAAATAAAAGAAGCACTGAAGCCGGGCGTGGTGGCGCACATCTGTAATCCCAGGACTTGGGAGGCTGAAACAGGAGGGTCACAGGTTCGAGGACAGCCTCGGCAAGTAGTGAGATTCTCATCAACCTAGTGAGACCCTGTTTCAAAATAAAAAGTTAAAAAAAATAGGGCTCAGAGGTAGAATGCCTCTGGGTTCAATCCCCAGTTCCAAAAAAAAAAAAAAGCGCCACTGATTGTCCTGTAACCATAGTCCAGCTTCCCACATCTGTCCAGCCTCCAGCCCCTTCCCAGTGACCCTGCCGCAGAACATGCTGTTTAACCACCAAGTTAAAGGAACAGGAGCAAGCAGGGTCACAGTCCTGCGGAAAGCAGCTGCCTGGCCACATGGCCACATGCACTCAGAGGCCTTGGGTCACTGCAAATCCAGCCTGGTCCCCGTGCTGTTCTCGGAGGCACAGGTCAGCTCAGGACTCGCTAGACGCAGCACCCACCAGAAAAAATAAATAACTTCTTCTGGTGCCGTGAGTGGGACTTGCAGAGGGCGGGGGTGGGGGTTTTCAGATGCAGTGGAGGAGACAGAGGGGAACTGAGAACGCAAGGAGAGTAGGTCTCTCATGCATTTGCGCATGCGCATGTGTTGGCTTAGAAGCCAGCAGAGAAAGGGGCTGGGAGACACCCCTGCGCACGGGCAGTTTTCATTCACTCTCTGCTGTGTGGGTGGAGGAGCGGCACTGGAAGGCTTTAGATCAAATTCACCCCACAATGTGGCTGTGTGGATGCCACACCTCTGAAACTGGGGGTGGGGGTAGTGTAGCTGGCTGGAGCAGCGCTCTCCATTAACAAACTGTCCACACACAGAAAAACCGTGCAATTCAACACAACGGCCCAGTCGTGTTTATTCGTCCATTCGACAGCACGCAAGCCTGTCGCATTCGGCTTAGACAGGTTTGGTGTGTCCCTGCTGTGGCCCTGGGTTTCTGAACAAGTGCCTGCAAGGTTTCTGGGGAAGTTTGCTTTTTCTTGGCTACCCAGTGGTTTGCCTGGTGGTGGGGGTGGAGATCAAGGTAAACAGTTCTTGCCGGCTTCCATCAAAGGCTGTGGGTTTTCAGCAGAAAGAACTGAAGTTGTGATGGGGCAAGAACAATACCAGCAAATACTGACCTGCCAGGTGCTTCTCAACGAATCTGACACACATACTGACTCGCTCCTCAGAGCAATCCCAGGAGATCAATACCAGTGCCATCCCGTTCTTCAGATCAGAAAACGGAGGCACAGAGACCTTCATCTATTTGCCAGGAATTGCACAGCTGGCGAAGGGGCAGACCTGTGGCTTGACTCTGGCAGCTTGAAAACCCATTGGGCCGTCTTGCCCAGCTGGAGTCTGTGGATCGATTTGAGAGCTTTGGAAGTTGCAGCTCCCCTGGAAGACACAAGTTCACTTCTTTCTGCATGGACGACCAATATCTGGAGCACCGCAGAGAGGAGAGGAAGAGAGGACGGGGACGGACCTGTTGTAGACCCTTCATCTTGCCTTTCCCTATATCTCTCGGCTCTGATCAGCATGGGCTGGTTTGGGGGAGACCGGATGGAACCCACAGGAACTCTTCTGGATGGCTCCTGCCCCTGCATTTGGGGACAGCCAGCACAGGCTGGGTACCACAGTTGGGACAGTACTGTTTTGATTCCAAATCACCCTTGATTAATAGAGTTCAGCCAAGTTGGGTGGCAAACGCCCATCATCCTAGTTCTTGGGAGGCTGAGACAGGAGGATCACAGGTTTGAGGCCAGCCTCAGCAATGTAGGGAGACTCCGTTTCAGAATAAAAAATACAAAATGGCTGGGGGTGTAGCTTAGAGGTAAGACTACTCCTGGGTTCAATCTCCAGTACCAAAAAAATTGTTTAACCTCTGCATATTGGCATCCTCATCTGGAAAACATTGCTCTCTGTCCCTGGGTACAGTGCTAAATATCTGGACATTTATGAGGATCACACAAGTTTTACATCTCTACACAGCACAGGCAGGCATGGAAAGTTTGTCATATTTTTGGAATTGTATAGCACGTAGCCTTTCAGATTGGTACTTACCAGCAATGTGCATTTAAGGTCTCTGCATGTCTCAGTAGATTGATTTCCTTTCAGTGCTGAGTAATATTCCATTATCAAGATGTAGCACTGCTTAGGTGTTCATTCACCTACTGAAGAACATCTTAGTTGCTTCCAAATTTTGGGCAATTATGACTAAAGCTGCTAGAAACATTTTTTAAAAGGAAGCTTTTCCTTCTATATTAGTTGAATTGGAACCATGCAGGAATCTTAACTTCTTGTTCTTTAAAAAGCTGAGGTAAGAGAGAGAAAAAGTCTCCAATAAAAATTTAAACTCTCAGCCAGGCATGGTGGTACATGCTTATAATCCCAGTACTTGGGAGGCTGAGACAGGAGGATCACAGGTCTGAGGCCAACCTCTGCAACTTAGTGAGACCCTGTTTCAAAATAAAAAATAAAATAGGGCTGGGAGGGTAGCTGAGAGGTAGAATGCCCCTGGGTTCCATCCTCAGTACCACACACCCCCCCCAAAATTTATATATATATATATAAACTATCCCTTCAAGAAACTGGAAAAAGAAGAGAAAAATAAACTCAAAGTAAAAGGAAAGACACAATGAGAACAGGAATTAGTTAAATAAAACAGTAAAAAAAATCAATGGGACAAAGGTTTATTTGAAAAGATCGATAAATTGACAAAGTCTGGTGTGTGTGTGTGTGTGTGTGTGTGTGTGTGTGTGTGTGTGTGTGTGTGTATGTGTGTGTGTGTATGTGTGTGTGTGTGTGTGTGTGTGTGTGTGTGTGTGAGAGAGAGAGAGAGAGAGAGAGAGAGAAACAGATCATCAATGTCATGAATGAAAAAGAATATCCCTATGCCCCTATACACCCTGCAGATACGGCGAGAAGACTAAGAGGATGCTGTGAACAACACTTAGATGAAATGTACCAAATCACTGAAAAACAAAATTTATGCCACATTTCTCCCAATATGAAATAAGCAAACTTAATAGCCTTATAACTACTGAGGAAATGAAATGAATAATTTACAAACTTTCTAAAAAAGTAAGAAAAAAACTCAAGAGCCATGTGTGGTGGTGCATGCCTGTAATTCCAGTACTTGGGAGGCTGAGACAGGAGGACCGCAGATTCGAGGACACCCTCAGCATGTAGTGAGACTCTCATTAACCTAGTAAGACCCTGTTTCCAAATAAAACTAAAATAAGGCTGGGAGTGTAACTCGGAGGTAGAATGCCCCTGGGTTTAATCCCCAGTACCAAAAAACAAACAAACAAACAAAACCTCAAGACCCAGAATGTTTCACCAAAAATTGTACCAAATACATAAATAATTAATATCAATGCTATGTAATATTTTCCAGAAAACAAAAGAGATGGGGACACTTCCAAATGTACTTTGTGAAGCAAGTATTATCCTTATTCCAAAATCACAAAAGTGTAGTGCAAAGACTAAAGATCAATATCCTTCATATAGACATAAACATTCTTAGGCTAAATGAGGAAAATCACAGGATGACATCAATTTATGCAGTAAAGCACTTAACCAGATCTACCACCCATTTATGATAAAACTCTCAGGAAACCAGGAACAGTGGATCCTTCTCAGCTTAACAAAGAGCACCTGCAAACGCCCACAGATAATATCATACTTCCTGGTGAAAGGCTCTAAGATCTGGAAAAAGACAAAGATTTCCTATCACCGCTTCGATACAACACAATACTGGAAGTTCCAGTCAGCCCAATAGGAAAGAAAAGGAAATGAAAGGCATACAGATCAGAAAGGAAGAAATAAAACTGTCCTTATCTGCCAAAGACATGATGATGATCGTCCGCATAGGAAATTCCAAGGTGTCTACAAAAATGAGGCAAAAGGAACATGCAAAATACTCCTAGAACTAATAAGTAAGGTTTCAGGATACGATATCAACATATATAAATCAAACATATTTTTATATTTTAGCAAAAAAACACATGGAAGTCAAAATAAGAAATACATCTTACAATTACACACACAAAAGGGAGATTACTAGAGTGTAAATCCAATAAAACCTGCTGAAAAAAAACCCCAAAATCTAAATAAACAGAGAAACATACCATGTTCATGGATTGAAAGACTCAACATAATAGAGGGGTTCTTTTGAACTGATACCCAGGTTTAACACAATTCCTATCAAAATTCCAGCAAGATTTTTGGTAGACATAGACAATATTATTCTAAAATATATGTGGGAAAACAAAGGAGCCAAGAATAGCTAAAAAGCAATTCTGAAAATGGAAAGCAAAATGAGAGGAATCACTTTGCCAGATTTAATAGACTGCTACAGTAATCAAGAGTCTGTGATATTGGTAGAGAGAGAGACATAGATAAATGGACCAGAATAAAATCCAGAAATAGCCCCACACAGAAATGGTTCACAATTTGGGGATTATATTGCTTGATATTTTGCAAACCATCCTTCCATCCCTGGAATAAACCCAACTTGGTCATGTTGCATAATTATTTTTATGTATTGCTGAATTCTGTTTGCTAATATTTTTAAGAATGTGTCTGTACTTATGAGGGATATTGATCTGTAATTTTTTTTTGTACTGCAAAAGCAGTTCAATTAAAGAATGATCACCTTCCAACCAGTAGTGCTGTAGCAATTGAATATCCCTAAGCAAAGAAGTATACCTTGGCCTAAATCTTAGATCTTCTACAAAAGCTAACTCGATGTAGATCATAGATTTGAATATAAACTGTACAATTATAAAACTTTTACAAGGTAGCATTAGAGACTATCTTTAGAAGTTAGGGCTTGATGAAAGAATAATCAGATATGTCAGCAAGGTGTGATCCATTAAAAAAAATCCATAAACAGAACATTATAAAAGTGGAAAATTTTCTGAGCAAAAAACAACATGCAAAAAACCCCAAAACAAGCCCTGTGAAGAGGGTGAACAGATGAGTTTTAAACTGGAAAAAAAATTTGCAAACCACAATTCTGACAAAGAGCTCACATCTAGATATATAAAGAATTCTCAAGACTCAACACACAAAACCCCAAACAATTCAAATAGAACATAGGCGAAAACTATAAAGAGGTCCCCTGAATGGAAAACAGACACTCGACTAGCCGCTAGGTAAGGGCAAAGAAAGCCACCATGAAATTTCACTATGAACCTATGACAGCAGCGACCACAAAAAAGTACCGCCCAAACCACTGTGAGGATGCGAGCAGTCGGATGAGTGTAGTGGGAATGTCAAGTGGTACCATCCCTCTGGAAAAGAGTTTGTAGCTTCCTCAAAAATTACACTCGCAATACCGCACAGCTCAGGAACTGAGCTCCTGGGCACGCGTCCCCGGAACTCCATGGCATGTCCACAGGGAGCTTGCGTGTCATTGATCACAGCAACTTTGCTTCTGATTGCCCCAAACTGGAAACCACAGAACACGTTGTGATAGATGAATCGTCCAGTGGCACATGTGCCGTGGCATTTGCTCCACAGCAGGAGGAGTCCATGCTGATACACGCAACAACCTAGATGGATTTCGAGGGCATGATGCCGAGGAGAGAAGGATCCAGTCTCTGAAGGTTACATGGTGCGCGAGGTCACCGGAGAGGGAGATGGAGAGCAGATAAGACTTGCCAGGGCTGGGATTGGGGGCTGACAGTGAGAGGGAGAGTGTGAACGTAAACCGGGGACATGAGGGAGACCATTGTCTTGATTACAGTGGTGGTGACGTCGATCTCCTCCTGTGGTGAATGTCACGGAACGATGCGCGCAGGCGTGTGTACATGCACACTGGGTGATGTCAGTTTCCAGGTGACGATGTTGTACTACAATCATGTGAGAGGTACCACTGGGGGGACAGGGCAAAGGGTACCTTGCTCCTTTCCATACTGGCTTATCCTTGTAAGGGCCTGTGCATCTAATTATTTCAAAATAAAAACTCAACATTTTAAATAATTAAAAATTAGAAAACTTAGCCAGGCGTGCTGGCACACACTTGTAATCCCAGTACTTGGGGGGCTGCGACCGGAGGATCACAGGTTCGCGCCAGCCTCAGCTACTTAGTGAGGCCTTCTGCAACTTAGTGAGACCCTGTTTCAAAATAAAGAATAAAAAATAGGGCTGGGGATGTAGCTCGGAGGTAGAGTGCCCCTGGGTTCAATCCCCAATACCAAAAAAAAAAAAAAAAAAATCAAAAAACTTTGTTTTTTTTCCTGGCATAATATTTCATGAGGGATGTCCCTCTGTCCATGGGGCAGTTTGAGGGAACAGTGTGTTCTAATGGCCAACACGGCTGCTGCAGTGTAGACCCTCTGGTTACTCTTTTCCAAGGGGTAGGTGGGTGGCAGGAACCCACACGAAGAAACCCCATGGACTCGGTTTCAAATGAGGCTGCTGCTCCTGACACTTGTGGTCTATGAGACATGCCTCTCTCCTGGAACAGCCTCACTCAAGCAAGGCAGAGCTCCCAGAACTAGAAAGTGTCGAGCCGGCAGACCCAGGGTCCAGGGGTCACGGGGGGAGCTGGGGGAAGGTCCCAGGCTGCAGCTCTCTGTGCTCAGAGGTGCTCAAAGCCAGGGGCTGCCTGGCCACTTCCTGCTTCAAGGACCCAAGCTCGGCTCCTGTGGTTCCTGCTTGTTCTCAAGTTGCCCTGACTCTGTCTTTTAGATAACTGCATCGTTCCCTGGTGACACGTTGATTTTTCCTGGGTTTGTTCACTCATCTTCTCTTGGTCAGTCTGTGCATCTAATTGGTTTTTGTTTGTGTGTGTGTGTGTGTGTGTGTGTGTGTGTGTGTGTGTGTGTGTGAGAGTGTGTGTGTGTGTCACTGGGAATTGAACCCAGGGACACTCTACCTCTGAGCTACGCCCCCAGAGCTATTTTATTTTTTATTTTGAAACAGGGCCTCACTAAGTTGCTGGGGATGGCCTTGAACCCGTGACTCTCCTGTCTCAGCCTCCCATGTACTGGGATTACAGGCCTGAGCCACATTCCTGGCTGCATCTAAGTTTAAAATCATAATGTTCCAAAGGTTTTTTGTTTCCCCTTAATTCTGCCCTCTCCCCGTTATTTGTCTTTTGAGTGCCTATGTGTGATGATCACCTGGTAGATTCCCTTCCCTACTTTTATTGAATGCAATCCAATAAAATAATTGTACAGTCAAAAAAGGAAAGGGGGATCTACCAGAGATTCCCCTCTACTCTATGAATCAACATTGATTTCTTCTGGTGTGATGGAATTTTTCCCCCTTGTGATTGGAAAGGATTCCCAATTATCTGTGGGGCTTCAGAGAGCAGGAGTTGTTTTCTAGTTTATGATTTACCTCTGCTTTTAGATTAAAAAGAAAAAAGATGTTTGCAAGATCTTATGGGACCGTTGGTTGGCTTAATGAACCGAGAGCTGCTCAGCCCCGAAGCAAGGGTCAGAGGTAGCTTGCTTTCTTCCCATAAAGTTTGGGCTAGCAAGGGGAGCCAGACAGCTGAGGAGGAGCCAAGGACAGGATGGGTGCTTGGTTTAAGGAAGGGGGAGGGCATTTACACAGAAGAGTTATGTTTCTTGGTAATATTCTTTTTAGTGGGCACCATATAAAATGGTCATATTGTGGTTAAAAATGGGGTGCAGCCTGGGCTTAATGGCACACGCCTGGAATCCCAGTACTTGGGAGGCTGGGATAGGAGGATCGCAGGTTCGAGGCCCGCCTCTACAACTTAAGGAGACCCTGTTTCAAAATAAAAACTAGAATAGGACTGGGGCTGTAGCTCAGAGGTAGAACGCCCCTGGGTTCCATCCCTAGTTCCACACTCTCTCACACACATGCGAGGGTCGCTTCTTGTGGTTCAGTCTAATACATTCCTTGGTAAGCACCTCTCCCCGCCAGGCCCTCCCTCTACCCCAAACACACACGTGACGGAGCATCTTTCCTCTTTCCTGCCCCATCCCAGGCCGCTCTTGCCCTCCTTGCTCACCACAGCCCTCCATCCCAGCCAGCCACAATATTTACCCGTTCCCAGGAGACGCGCTGTTTGATGTGGTTTGCAAAAGTCGGCAGCCCGGTGGATTCAGTGGGAATATAGCTCAGACGGAAGTGGACGGAAGACGCTCTGCTCGCCTGAGCCCGGCAGCCTTCCCAGTGGCACAGAGCGGAGGAGGGAGAGGAGAGCATCCCCAGGCACCCAGGGTTTGCCTTCCTGGGCAGAGACCCCGCATCTCATCTTCAGGAACCCTGGCTACTCTCATTTGTCGAGGCCCCTTCTGAAGTGACTTCCCCCCAAAAAGGATATCAAAGGTGAATTGTTTGAGTCCTAGTATAGTTTAAAAACTTCTTTCAATACCCTCAGCCTCGGTTGATAGTTTGGCTGGGTGTTGAATTCCAGGGTGAAAATCATTTCTTTCCCTCAGAATAAAAATAATAAACTATTTATTTATTCATTCATTGAATTTATTTTTGGTACTGGGGATTGAACCCAGGGGCATTCTACCTCTGAGTTACACCCCTAGCCCTATTTTATGTTTTATTTTGAAACAGGATCTTGCTAAGTTGCTGAGAGTCTCGTTAAGTTGCTAAGGCTGGCCTCGAACTAGCAACCTCTTGTCTCAGCCTCCCAAGTACTGGGATTACAGGCATGCGCCACCATGCCTCAGAATTTCTATGGTTGAGACGGACACAACTATGGTGATCCTCTTCTGGCACGTGGATGGTCTTAACTTCCCTGCTGGTGGCTTTCAGGGTCCTTTCTTTGCCCTAGGCTTCTGAAATGTTGTGACGATTGGTGTGGAATTTTGCCAGTAGTTGTCTGGGGCCCCTTGGGAGTCTTTTCAGTCTGGCAACTTGTGAGACTCCGTTTCAGAAATTTCTTCCCCTCTCTTTTCTCTTGGAATGTTGAATTTCTGGATTTAGTCTATATTTTTGTTTTTCTTTATTCCTTATTTAACCTCTCTTTGACTTTTTCTCTAATTCCTGGGATAATATTTGGACTCATTGTGTGTGTTTGTGTGTGTGTATGTTTGGACTCATCTTAGAATCCTATCCAATACATCTGCCAGATTTCAGTATTTTATATAAATATGTATATATAATATATGTTTGTATATATGTTTCTCTGTCTCTCTGGGTCTTGGGGGAGATACATACACACACACACACACACACACACACACACACACACATATCTCTCCCACCCTCTGAGGCTCTCTCTCAGATTCTTCCTTTTTCGTCGCTCTTGTTCTTGTTTCACTGTTGCACGATTTTTCTGTAGCTATGACCTTTTAAATGCTCGCCTCTCTTCCTTGCAGTATATTACTTGTCCTGAGATCTCCCACCGCCCCACCATTGTTGTGTTCATTTCTTCCAAGCTGGAGACACCATCAGATACCAGTGGTCTTTGCCTCCTTGTTCACATGGATGCGTGTGGATAGACACTTGATCTGGAGCGTCTCTCAAAGGCCCACGTGATAAGGCTTCGTCCCCAGCTTGGTGCTACTGAGGGGGAGGGTAGAAGCTCGGAAAGGTCTTCTAGTCACTGGGGCACCTTGGAGAGGATATTGGAAGCCAGCCCCTCCTCTCCCTCTCTTTCCCTTCCTGGCCACCAGGAGTTGTCCAGCTTTCCTCCACCACAGGCTCCCGCCAGGATGTGCTGCCTGGCCACAGTGACAGAACGCTGACTAACAAGGTGGGTCTCGTTGCTAGGGGAACCCAAGTGTCAGTGTCCGCAGTTTTTTGGTGTGACTGCGTAATTCAAGCCAGTCCCAGTGCAGGGTGGAGAGCGTTTCTGTTCTATGGAGCGGAAACAATTTGCATGCACTTTCCTGGCTGCTTTGAAATGGTGCAGTCCCTGATCTTTTGGGGGGATACAGGGTGGGGGTGGGAGGATTTGTATTTTTTCCAATTATTCACATGAAATGATATTTGTGTTTTCTAAATTCAGACAATTAAAATTTACATGTAACAGCAGAGAACATTCAGGATGTGGAGACTATTTTCCATCTCACCCTAGCATGACACAGCCATCCAGCGCCGCACTGGGACCTGGCGCTCGACCCTGGGAATCACCTGGGGAGCCCCCACGCCACCGCAGGCTCGGGGGATGCTCACGTGACCCTCTGTGGGGGACGGGAGTGCAGCCCAGTGACAGTGCAGAGGACAGCAAGGTTCCACGTCATTCACAGTCTTTTGATTCACCACGTTAACATGTTTGCTTACTCTAAGTGGCGGGAGGAAACCTACACTTGGGGTCCAGGGCTGGGAAAACAGACACCACTGTGGGCGGGTCCCAAGACCTGGAGGTGGTGGAAATGGAGATTCCGCACTTCTGTGGTCCTGGAGGTCAACTGGACCCTGAAAAAGGGGGTGGAGACTGCGTGTGTCTATCAAGAGTTTGCACACGGGTGTGTACTTGTGCCTGCTTGTGATGTGTGAGTGTGCATTCATGCGAGTGTGCATACTTATGTGTGAATGCGTGTGCAAGAGAATGTGTGGGTGTGAACACTTGCTTCCAGGTGTGCATGTGTGCTTGAGTGTGTATGTACACGTGTGTATGTGCTCCTGTGTCTGTGTGTTGAAGCGAGGGTCGCAAGCTGGATACAGCGGTTTCCTGCAGCCAGAGCAGCCGAGTGCGGAACGCTCACCTCTGAGGGCGGGAGAGCCTTCCCTCTGAGCCGCTGGAGGCCCCAGGACAGGAGGCCGGAGGACAGGAGGCCGGAGGACAGCAGGCCGACTGTGGCAGTGGACCAGGCTCCGGGACTCGCTGGCAATGCCAGAGCGATGATCACTTGCTTGCTAGCTTTGTATTGGCGTGCATCCTATCCATCAGTACCACATATTCTTGGAGGCACGTTTTTGATGGCTAGCTCAGCCAATTGGGCAGAAAGAAGCCTTGGTAAAGGTCATTGTCTCTGAGGCCTTGCTCCTCCAAGTACCCACCTGGTCAGCACCTGGGAGCTCCTTAGGACATGTGTGTGTGTGTGTGTGTGTGTGTGCGTGTGTGTGTTACTGGGGACTGAACCCAGAGCCATTCTTCCTCCAACCTACACCCCCAGCCCTTTTTATTTTTAATTTTTAAAAAAATTTTGAAACAGGGTCTCACTAGGTTGCTGAGAGTCTCGCTAAGTTGCTGAGGCTGGTCTTAAACCTGGAAACTTCCTGTCTCATCCGCGCAGGTATTGGGATTGCAGGTGAGCACCAGCAAGCCCAGCTCAACACCTTCAATATCTTGATGTTCACTCTCATATTTAGATTCCTGATTCACGGTACCCGAGACTCAGAGATTACAAGAAGAGTAGAAGACTGCACGCAACACAAAAGTGTCTTTCACTCTTTGAGATAAAGTAAGAGCTATCAGTAAATGAAAAGAGTGTGGAGAGTTCCTGCAGGGCGGGCCGGGGAAGCTGCTGGTCACAGAAGGGCAGCCAGGGAGGGGAGCGCTGGCTCAGCTCACCGTGGCTTTGCAGGACCACAGTAGGAGGGCAGGCGATGGTGTGCTGCGCCCTGGGGTCTAGAGGCTTTCTTGATAATGGAGTTGGCAGTCAGTTGGGTGTGGTGGCGCACGCCTGTTATATCACTCCTTGGGAGGCTGTTATATCACTCCACAGGAGGATCACAGGTTCGAGGCCAGCCTCAGCTACTTAGTGAGATCCTGTTTCAAAATAAAATAGGGCTGGGAGTGTGGCTCAGAGGTAGAATGGCCCTGGGTTCAATCCCCAGTACCAAAAAAAAGTGTGTGTGTGTGTGTGTGTACCCAGTGCCTCAACCCAGAAAGGACAAATGACAAGCAGTCATGGGGACCAGGGACATGGGAGGTCGGTGGCTTCAGGATGTGGGCCGAGTGCCTAGGGCAGGGGTGCGAGTGTCCCCAGAGATGCCACCTATCAGCAGGGGTGTGGTGTCCTAATCAGGTGAGAGGCGGATTCTGAGCTGAGCCTCCAGAAAGTCACAGGTCTGGACAAAGGCGAAGTGTTCGAGACAGGAGGACTCCGCCATGGGTTGTTTTTTTTTTCTTTGTGGTACTGGGGATTGAGCCCAGGGGCATTCTACCTCCAAGCTACACCCCCAGCTCTGTTTTATTTTTAATTTTGAAATAGGGTCTCACTAAGTTGCTAAGGCTGGCCTCCAACCTGTGATCCTCCTGCCTCAGCTCCTAAGCACCATGTGGGATTTGATGACAGGACCTGCAGTGGCTCCCGGGAAAGTGCAGGGGTCTCCTGACCCCATCAGCGCCCACTGTGGGCAGAGGGATAGAGCCTCCTGCCCCCTCCCAAGCTGCCGGGGGCTGAGATCAAAGGCTTAGCGGGATGGCCCTGGCCAGGTCAGGGTGTGGTCAGCTGCACCGTGAGTGGGCCGTTGGAACTCCCTCCTGGAGCAGCTTCCTCTCTGCAAAGAATCCCCAGGCATGCAAGGGTGGGGTTGTCCTAGGGAGGACAGGGCTCTGCCTGCCCCCCCACCCGACCTGGGACAATGCCTTATTAATGTTAAACATTATCACCAGGGCTGGGCACGCTGGTGTACACCTGTAATCTCAGTACTTGGGAGGCTGAGATATCTACACACCAGCAGTGTTACCTACAGCCAGGCTAGTGGGAGACTAAAACCGTACTGCCCAGCTGGGTGACTTTTAAGTCAATGAAGAGCAAGTGAAGCTAGAAGAGGGTTTATGTAGGTTTTTCCCTGATCATAATCTCAACTGTAGGAACATCCGGCATGCTTGGTTTTATCAAGGTCTCCTGGTCACAGGTCTGCAGGTTCGAGACCAGTCTCATTAACTTAGTAAGACCTTGTTTCAAAGTAAAATTAAAAAGGGCTGGGGGTGTAACTTGGAGGTAGAATGTCCCTGGATTCAATCCCCAGCACCGGCCCCCAAATTAACACAAGGGAAAGCTTCAGACTGTTCTCTAATACTATAAATGAAGCAGCTCCTTTTTTAAAAATTTAAGTTTCAAGGTACTTGGACACAATAATTCAAGACAATACAATCCAGAAAAAAGCAGTGAGGGAGTGAATTAGGCCCAGAAACCAGGACTATTCCAGGAAAAATGTCACAAATTCAGTGCTAAATGCTTCGGAGGGTCTGGTAAGGAAGCCCCACCTCCCGCTCATCACATGCAGGACATAGTAACTTCAAAGGGTATCTCTTCCCCCAGCTTATGAGGTTTATGAGACAAATAAAAATTGTATATATATTTATGGTGAACGACCTAATGTTTTGATCTATGTACATGTTGTGAAATGATTCAATCAGGCTAGTTAACGTATCTATCACCTTACATACTCACCAGCATTTTTGTGTGTGTGTGGCAAGAGGTCATCCTATTTTGATTGTTTTGAGGAATGTCCCTACTGTTTTCCCATAATGGGTATTAACACCAGAGGCAGGAACTTTTGATGGCTTTAATTGGAGCTTCAGCCAAAGGGGTACAATGAAGCTGAAGAGAGAGAGCCCTTACTGAAGGAGCAAACTTTTATGATTTGCTGGTGTTCCAGTCAGCACTCTCACTGCTGTGACTTGAAATACCTGAAAACCACAACATAGAGGAAGGAGGATTTATTTGCTCACAGTGCTGGAGGTTTCAGAGGTTACAGTCCATGTTAGGCCACGTCTGCAGAGCTCAGGGCATGACAGCAGGAAGCAGAGAGAGAGCACAAGCACATCATGGAGGCCGGAAGCAGAGAGAGAGGAAAATAGGGGGTTCATATATATATATATGTATGTATGTATTCCCCAAGGTCATACCCCCAGTGACCCACCTCCTCCAGCCACCCTACCTGCCTGCCTTACCACCCAATAACTCTATTAATTCATTGATGGATTTATTGATGAGATTAGAACCCACATAATTCAATCATTTCACCTCTGGACATTTTTGCTTTAATACATGAGCTCTTCCAGGGGATGTTCTATATCCAAACCAAAATAGCTAGTATGGGCTAGAGTCTGGTAATTTTCCACTGGCCAGAGGCGCAGTACTAAAAGATGTTTCTTCTTGCATGAGATTTGGACCACTGGCTGGTCACAGTCAACGTGTCCTGGGAATTGCTGATTCACTCCTGTAGCTGGTGCCACCATCCTGTGCAAACATCTTTATCTGGGCCCTGTGATAGGTGTGAAAGACCTGGGCACTTGGGCTGCTATAGCTGAAAAGGAGATAAAAGTGTTATGAAGACAGAGAGCCCATTCTAGTCACCCGTGGACACCTGCAGGCCCAAGTGAAAGGTCAGTGTTTTCCAGCAAAAGTAGCCTTCAGGGCCCTGAAGAGGAACCGAGGCAACCGCTATCCCCATTATCTATACACCAGCAGTGTTACCTACAGCCAGGCTAGTGGGAGACTAAAACCGTACTGCCCAGCTGGGTGACTTTTAAGTCAATGAAGAGCAAGTGAAGCTAGAGGAGGGTTTATGTAGGTTTTTCCCTGATCATAATCTCAACTGTAGGAACATCCGGCATGCTTGGTTTTATCAAGGTCTCCTGGTCACAGGTCTGCTGGAAGCTGGTATGATATGCTATAGAAGTGAGAGTTTACTGTGCCAGGGGTTTATCTCATGGTCCCGGCCTCTGTCCCACCACACTGATTCCTGACTGTCTCCCCCGCACTCACTTACATTCCTGTCAACAGTGTGTAAGAACTTCCTTTTCTTCATATCCTCACCAACACTTGTTATCTCTTCTAGCAACACTTTCGTCTTTTTGACACTAATGTCTTAACAGGTGTGAGGCGCTAGCTCAGTGTGGTTTGGATTTGCATTCCCCGGGTGGTTAGTGGTGTTAAGCATTTTTTCTACACCTGTATTGGCCACTTGTCTGTCTTTCTCTGAGAAACGTCTATTGGGATCCTTGGCCTGTTTTCCAATTGGGTGATTTGTGTTCTTGCTACCGAGTCATTTGAGTTCCTTATCAATTTGGATATTACCCCTTATCAGATGTAGGGTTTGCAAATATTTTCTCCCATTCCGTAGGTGGCCTCCTCACTCAATGGGTTGTTTCTTTTGCTGTGCAGAAGCTCGCTAATTAAATGTAAACCAGGGGGACAGTGCCCCAGCCCAGCAGCCGATCAGCCCTATGAGAGACCTGCTGAGTCAGGAACTCTGGGGCAGGCCCCAGCACTTTGCATTTTTATTTTTTACATTTTAATTTTTAATTTTTGGTGCTGGGGATTGAATCCAGGGGTATTCTATGCTTTAGCTACACCCCCAGTCATATTTTTTTTTAATTTTGATTCAGGGTTTCACTTAGTTGCAGAGGACCTCATCAAGTTTCTGAGGCTGGCGGCAAACCTGCAATCGATCCTCCTGTCTCAGCCTCCCAAGTACTGGGATTACAAGCGTGCACTACGGTGCCCGGCTGCACCTTGCATTTTTAAAAGTCCTTCAGGGCATTCTGATGCGGGAGAAGCTCACCAAGTGTGTGTGCAGGTCTGTCCCCAGCCCTCCGAACTGCATTATGATGTGAGGCTACAATGCACCGATAAAAGTCTATAAAAATGTGAAGAGGACGGAGATTGTGCCAGGGCCGCCTCTTTCCACGGCCATTCTGACACCACGGGAAGACCTGAGTAAACCCTCTTGCTTTGCTGACTTTTAAAAGTCGTTAATTTTGGAGGTCACACAGCTGGGCAATAGATTGTTACTCCTTCCGCTGGTTTGGTCTAGATAACACCTCTGATGTGTGGGCCGCGATGAGAAAGGTTGTCTGGTTGCTTTTCAGAGACATGGAAACCACTGACTTCCTTTGGGCTCCAATGAGTGACTTTGGACTTCAGAAATCTCCACCCTCAGATCATGCGATTGAAGCCATTTTCTGAACAGCGTCCGGGACAAGTGTCCGTGAAGAGCCGTGAAGTTTGATGGTCAGTCCTTTGACTGCTGTGGCCCCGTCGCCTGTCACCCTGCTCCTTTGTCCCGTCCATGTCCCTAAACCCTGTCCTCACAGAGGTAGAGTTCAGACTTGGGTCTCCCACCTCCGTCCTTGGCTGCCTTGCAAAGAAACTCTTCTGCAAAGCTCATCGTTTTCGTGGTCGGTGCGCTGCGCAGTGCGCAAAATGAGTCTGGTTTGGTAACAATTCTGACACCCATTTTTTAAAGTGGAATTTCTTTTTATAACCCAATTTCTCTTTCATTTTTATTTTAAAATTATGATTGCCGTTGTAGTTGTTGTTGTTGTTATGATGTGGTGCTGGGGATTGAGCCCAGGGGCATTCTCCCTCTGAGCTGTATTTCTGACCCTATTTTATTTTTTGTTTTTTGAAACAGGGTCTCGCTAGGTTGCTGAGAGTCTCACTATGCTGATGAGGTTGGTCTTGAATCTGCAATCCTCCTGTCTCAGCCTCCCAAGAACTGGGATTATAGGTGTGCCACCTCACGCAGCTTATTCTTTTTTTAAAAAGTTGCCATTAATGCATTACAACTGTACATTCAGTGAGGCTCGATGTAATACAAACACGCATGCACACAGTTCTCGGTGTATTTTCTTCTTCATCCCCCCCACCCCCCCGCCATTCATGTCAGTGAGATTGGCCGTGATGCCATCATATCTTGTCATCATCTCATTTGCCTCTTTCCTTCCCCATTTTGCAGGCCGTCTGGAGGCGCCCATTTCTTCTCTCTAGCTGACTCTTTCCACGGCGACTTTCCCCTGCCAGAGACACTCTTCCACCTCCTCATCCAAAGCCAGGCACCTCCTTTCAGCAGCCTGGGATCTGTCTCCAAAGGGACCCTGGGGAGCAAGGATGGTGCATAACTGTACCTGCCGGGGACCCAGGAGATGCACCGAACATCGCTGATGATGACATTGCTAGGATTCCACGCAGAGACATGGGCCACGATCGGACTCCATTAGCCAGGGTATTGGGGAAGGTCCTCCAGAGATGCAGAGACTAGAGAGAGAGAGAGAGAGAGAGAGAGAGAGAGAGAGTGTTTGTGTGTGTGTGTGTGTGTGTGTGTGTGTGTGTGTGCAGAAAGCATAGTGATTTATTTGTAAGGAACTGGCTCACACGATTGTGAGGTCGACTAGTCCCAAATCTGCAAGGCCGGCTGGAGACCCGGGAAGAGTAGAAGAGCCGATCTTGCGGCTCAAGTCCGAAGGCAGAATCCCTCCTCCAGGGAACTGGTCTTTCTCCTGACACCATCAACTGATTGGATGAGGCCCATCCGCATTACAGGTGGCAGCCTGCTTTATTCTAAGTCCGCTGGTTTAGATGGTGGATAGAGGGGGAAAGGATCTCTTAATAGTAATTAGCACTTTAGCATGAGCATGCTCATGTTCACAGAATGCCAAAATGTTACCCAAGTATGTATGGACTATGAAAATACCTTCACAGCCGGTCTTTGACCAAACACATGCCAAATTGACATGTAAAATTAACCATCGCACGAGTTGCACCACGGAAGCAATGCATCTCAGGAAACTGCAGGGAGAGCAGGTGGTGCACATCGTTACACCGGGATGGATGCAGGTGTGTCTGCTCAGGGGCACACATATGCACACAACAGTATATAAAAATATACTGTTGTGTGGTACTGGGGATTGGGCCTAGGGGCATTCTACCTCTGAGCTACACCCCCAGTTGTATTTTATTTTGCATTTTGAAACAGGGTCTCACTAAGTTGCTGAGGCTGCCCTCGAACCTGCGATCCTCCCGTCTCCGCCTCCCAAGTCCTGGGATTGCTGGGCGCCACCACACCCAGTACACGCATATATTTATGCATGCATACACACACGTACATATGCACACACACGATGTCTATGCGCCAGTCAAAGAGTGTGACAATGACCGTGCAGAAGCGCCCCTGTGTGGAAATCGTTCACCTGGGTCCAGATTTGACCCATCGCCCAAACAAGCATTTTTCCATATAACAAAAGCAAGTCAAAAACCACTCTGAGTTTACCAGCTGTCCAGAGTGCGTTACCAAGAGCCCAAGGTCAGGTCACATAATGTAGAACCCATGAGCTCTTGCCTATTTTCATTTGACCCTCGTACTCAGCCAGGGCTATCTAAGTAGAATAGCCCTTAATTTATGAGGAATTCCATTTTTAATATGTAGAGGGACTGAAGCCAGGTTTTCAATCTCCAACTCACTTCTTTCATCCCTCCCAGTGTTTACTTCACAAAAAAATATTCTAAATAGCTGGGTGTGGTGGCACACGCCTATAATCCCAGTACTTGGGAGGCCAAGACAGGAGTATTCGCAGGTTTGAGGCCAGCCTCAGCAACTTAGCGAGATCTTCAGCAACTTAGTGAGACCCTGTTTCAAAATATGAATAAATAAATAAATAAATGAAAGGAGCTGGGGGTGTAGCTCAAAGTTAGACTGCCCCTGTGTTCAACCTTCAGTACCATACACACACACACACACACACACACACACACACAATTAATATATTAATAATACATTATATGACAATATGTATCAACAATATACTATATAAATATATTAGTAACACAATATATAAATATATAAATACATATTTTAAAAATATGTTATATATATAAAATACATTCTAAATAGTCTCTAGCTGTCATGAGAATTGAAGTACAGAATTTGGCCTTCACTGGACGGGCCTGTCCTTTTTACCATGACCCAGCTCTCTCCATTCTTAGAGACAATAAGGACAAAAATAACAAGGATCAAAGAGCTACAGCATTAAATCCTTTTGTTTTACATTGGACCAGTCTCACTGGTGTGCTCTTTCCTGCAGGCAAATATTAGAGAAGTTTTATTTCCTATTTAAGTTCACAGATCTCTGGATAATTTTAATCTGATTATGACAATGAAGACATTTAAGTGAAAGTTTTAAAAATGCTTCTACCTCCTTTGCCTGTGTCTGAGATGCGTGTGCACAAGAAGGCTGTTTCGCAAGCGCGTTGTGAAAGAGACGAGGAAAGAAGCAGAGTGAGCGGGCGCCTGCGGGCCCAGACAATTTAACTGTGTAGAAGGCGGCGGCAGAGGGGGCGCCGGCCAGCGCCAGGCAGGGACCTGGGAGGCCGTGGGGATGTGGCGTCTGCTGAGCAGGGTTGAGGTCCCGGGGTCCCTGGTGAGCGAGGGGGAAAGCCCAGCCACTGGGATCCCGGGAAGACACCCCTGGCAGTTTCAGGACCAGTGTGCACAATGCTTCTGAGTGGCCGCTTCTGTTCTTGGCTGCTATCATCCAAGTTCAAAGGGGCCAGTGACCTGCAAAGTTGAATTCCTCAATTTGACCATTTTGGTGGGCACGTGGAGGTGAGATTGGAGGGTGGTGGAGACAGGAGTGTGGGAAACGGCCCCACCGGGTGTCAATGACACGTGACTGTTCTCAGCCCTTGCTGAGCTGTCAGTACGGTGGCTGGAAGGGGCTCCTCAGAAACTCAGAAATGGGCCAGCCAGGTAACAAGACCCACTCCCAGCTGGCATCAGCCTAATGAGTGGGCAAAAGTGTAGACGAGCCAATCACACTGGATAGTTTGCACATCTGTGAAATCAACCCACTACTTCCTCTTTGAAAATATCACGAAGACAGATTAGGTACACCCTGAAAGAAACGTGAGCTCTTTAGGCAGGTGGTATAAGTGTGAGGAGTATTCTAAGGCCTAGTAACATTTGGGGAAGAGGGTCAAAAGCATTTTAGCATGAGCACACTCATGTTCATGGGGTGCAAATAAGTTAGCCGAGCACGTGTGCAACATGAAAGTTAAGATTTCTCTTGGGAAACTCATATGGTGTATTTTGATGGTTTTGTTTGCGTTGCAAATGGCCATGACTGAGACTCCAACTCTTTCCAGGCATCGTCTGAGCACAGAAGGGGAAGTGACCAGGTGTATCAGTCAGCTCTTCTATCGCTGTAACCAAAATACCTGACACAGACAACTTAGAGGAGGAAAGGTTTATGAGGGCTCATGGTTTCAGAGATATAGTCCATAGTTGGCTGACTCCAAGGCAGACATCCTGGTAGCAGAGCGTGGTGGATGAAGGCTGCTTTCGGCTCTTGGGGACTGGAAGCAGAGAGAGACAGGAAGCAGCCAGGGACATATACAGCCCCCCAGTCACACCCACGGACCCACAGTGGCCACCTCCTCCAGCCACACCCACCTCTGAACTGCCCTGCTTTGGAGACCATGCACTCAATGCACGAGCTTTTGGGGGGAACATTTCAAACCCAAACCATAATACCAGCACTTCGTTAGGTGGAGCAGGTGAGGCGATCCAGGACCTCCCAGGCACCGTCAACATTGTCACTTACTTGGGCAATACTGAAAGTCCTAGGGGTAAACGTTTCTGTTCTGAGACCAGTGTCTTTCACCATCAAACTTTCCCTCTCAGGCCTGTGTGGGCATTGTCGATTAGTTGGGTATAAAAATAAATTGCACCTGTGTCTCTAGGTCAGACTCCAGATGCTGAATGATGACTTGCTGGTGTGGGGAGGAAAAGCCCCGAGCCTCTCGGATTCTTTTGCATGCTCTATCCTGGTTGCGGAGCTGTCACATTTACAAAAATGACAGCTGTCTCCAGGTGTGGTGGCGCATGCTTGTAATCCCAGTACTTTGGGAGGTGGAGACCGGAGGATCCGGGTTTGCGGCCAGCCTCAGCTCTCTCCCTCTCCCTCTCCCTGTCTGTCTGTCTGTCTCTCTCTGTCTCTCTGTCTCTCTCTCTCTCTCTCTCTCTCTCCCCTTAGTGAGGCCCTCCGCAACTTCGTGAGACCGGTTTCAAAATAAAGGATAAAAAATAGGGCCGGGGGCATAGTGCGGAGGTAGAACACCCTTGCGTTCAATCCCCAGTACCGCAAAAAAAAAAAAAAAAATGACAGCTGTCTCCGGGCGTGGTGGCGCACATTTGTAATCCCAGTACTCGGGAGGCTGAGACGGAAGAATCCGGGTTCACAGACAGCCTCAGCTACTTAGTGAGGCCCTCCATAGCTTAGTGAGACCCTGTTTCAAAATCAAGAATAAAAAATAGGATTGGGGGTGTAGCTCGGAAGTAGAATGCCTCTGGGTTCCAGCCCCAATACCGCAAAAAAAAAAAAAGAAAAGAAAAAAGAAATGACAGTTGTCCAG
Organism: Glis glis; assembly: GCA_004027185.1. Taxonomy (NCBI): domain Eukaryota; kingdom Metazoa; phylum Chordata; class Mammalia; order Rodentia; family Gliridae; genus Glis; species Glis glis. Next base: position 89,905 of record PVJS01000728.1, on the reverse strand, counting down.
AAACTCACACTTTGTGTTGGGTTCCACTACAGAATGTGCACACACTCTGAATGGCATTGACATAGTACCAATATCCCACGGAATCTTCTCTATTTTAGAAACCTAGTTTCCTTCCTACAAACCTCAGGATGCCTCTGGCAAGCAACATTTTATGGGAATGCTAATATTTTTTCATCAAATTCTATTTTTTTTTTTGGTACTGGGGATTGGATCTAGGAGGATTCTGCCTCTGAGCCACACCCCCAGCCCAATTTTATTTTTATTTTGAAACAGGGTTTCACTAGGTTGATGAGGGTCTCACTATTTGCTGAGGTTGTCCTCGAACCTGTGATCCTCCTGTCTCAGCCTCCCAAGTACTGGAATTACAGGCGTGTACCACCACACCCAGCTTGAATTCTATTTTCTTGTACCCAAGCCCCTACTCATGAAACAACATCATAGCTAAGAGGAGCCTGGTTCTCTAGCAGTTGCTTTGAAAGCATTAAAACCTACTTGATAAGTTTTTTTTTTTTGATGGGTTGAGACCGGCAGGTGTTAGCCAAAGTCAGGGGGATGAACCGACATGGGTCTTCTGTCACAAAGAAAAAGGTAACTTAGAAATGTTGGAAGATGGCCTGCATGGTGGCCCACGCCTATAATCCGAGTACTTGGGAGGCTGAGACAGAAGGATTGCAGATTTGAAGCCAGCCTCAGTAATTGAGCAAGACCCTCAGCAACTTAATGAGACCCTCCCTGTTTCAAAATAAAAAAGCGCTGAGGGTGTAGCTCAGTGGTAGAACCCCTCTGGGTTCAATTTCCAAGTAAAACACACACACACACACAACGAAGCAAGACTTTCATTCTTTACTAAGAAGCCCCAAATCTCGTGTGTGTGTGTGTGTGTGTGTGTGTGTGTGTGTGCGCGTGTGTGTGTCTGTGTGTTACTGGGGATTAAACCCAAGGGCATTCCACCTCTGAACTACACCCCCAGCTCTATTTTTTTATTTTTTATTTTGAAACAGAGTCTCACTAAGTAGCGGAGGGCCTAAGTTGCTGGGGTTGGCCGCGAACCTGCAATCCTCCTGTCTCATCAAATTCACTCTTGAGAGCCCTGACAAAGCCCCAGGAAGACTCAGGTGGCAGGTGGGCCAGAGGGCGGGGCCCTCACCTTGTCTCCGCCAACCTGAAAAACCAGTACTTCACGTGAAGACCCCGTGGTTTAGAGTCTCCTCTTGGGTGTGTGTCTTAGAAGTCTCCAGTTAGGTGAGAGACATGGGCAGGGGGATTTGCGGCAGCAATTTTTAGCTGCAAAAAGTTAGGAGCAAGTCAAATGTTCATCCACGGTAAAGCAGATAAATAAATGGTAAAGTATTCATAAGGTAATAACTGAAAGACTTCGATCCACCTGTTTCAATGTGGATAAATCTCTACAAAATGCACAAGGTCACAAAATGCTCAAGGTCAAAAGCAAATAGCAAAGAAACAAATGCGTGATGATGAAATGCATGCAGCATTTAAAGACACGCCCAGGCAGCCCGGAAACTTCCTACAAAGGCTTCCCGTGTGCTGCAAGCGTGAGACACGGCGAACGAGGGACCCTGCTCTGGGGACACCAGCAGCACCTTCGCGGAGTTGGGTAGGGTGTACATGCGTGTTTATTTCATTTTGGCCTTTCTGGAACATTTCATACTAATAAATATGTCTAATTGTATTGTTATACAGGTACAGAAGCTAAATAGAATGAATAATAGTTAAAAGTCCAAAAAGGCAAAGTGTGCTATGAATATTAATCTTTCTATGCAAGTCATGAATGTTAAATCAATAAACTGTTTCTATCCTGGGAGACGTGACTCACCAGCCACCCAGCTGCGGCGGCCAGGTGGCCAGGGGCACTGCCACGGCGTGTGTTCCCAGCAACGCCCTCTCTGTCTGGGCGGTGGATCCGTGGGGCTCCACCCAGCCGGTAGCTTGTCTTTACTTCATCCGCCGCACCTCTGTAGGTCAGGATGCCCGCCGATGTGGAGATAGCGGGACCTTGAGGAGGGCCCTGCTCCTCTTCTCCTTCTTCTTTTCTTTTCTTTTCTTTCTTTCTTTCTTTCTTTCTTTCTTTCTTTCTTTCTTTCTTTCTTTCTCTCTTTCTCTCTCTCTCTCTCTCTCTCTCTCTCTTTCTTTCTTTCTTTTCTGTAGTACTGGAAGTAGAACCTAGGGGTATTCTACCTTTGAGCTACACCCCCAGTCCTATTTTATTTTTTACTTTGAAACAGGGTCTTGCTAAGTTGCTGAGGGTCTCACTAACATGCTGAGGCTGGTCTTGAACCTGTGATCCTCCTTGTCTCAGCCTCCTGAGTATTGGGATTACAGGTGTGGACCACCATGCCCGGCTCTCCAATTCTCTTAAACAAGCATGGCCTTGCTGAAGACATCCGTGGATAAAACTGTGATGCCCTCTGACCTGTTCTAGTCTCCACCAAACAGTGGAAAGTCACACAGGAGTTCTTTTTTGGGGACATATTATTGTTTATCAGCATTTCTTATTTGGTCACATGGGCTTCTATTTGTGTCTGCAATCTGTCATCGAACATAATTTTTGTTTTAGTTTTGTATGTTTTTACAGGAAGTACACATCAAGATATCAAGGACCAGCTTGGCGGTGGGTTTTATCGCAAAGCTGGGGGCCACTGCGTGCAGAGTGAGCTGACGCGTGGGAGTCCGCCGCACCGGGGTTGGCCTGCGGTGGGGGTTGGGGCTCCGAGTGAACACTGATGTTAGCTGTCGACAAAATATTCAAAGCATGTGTGGGCTTCTTGTCTTCAGTGACTAGGATGGCATCTAAGTACTTCGCCACAGCCCCACAAGCCCCAGTTCCTCTGCTGTCCTCTTGCACGTGAAAGTCTGCGTTCACTTCCTTCCCTCCTTCGCGTCCGTCTTATCCAGCGGTCTAATTGCCCCGGGAAAGAACTATGGTCAAATTCAGTGGAGAAAGCGGTCCCTTACTGTACAAGCACTGGCTGCCTACCCTGTGACAAGTGTGGATGTCAGGAGGACAAGAGTCGGGTCAGGAAGAGGGCCAGGAGAAGACAGACCGCACAGAGGTGACAACCCCGGCCAGCCCAGCGTTAGCAGAAAGTGGAACTGTCCCAGTGAACAATAATGTAATCGGTTGGAAAATAGGGGATGGGACCCCCAGCGAGGCGGGGTCCCAGCGTCTGTGCGGTAGAGGGAGCTTCGGCCCTTCGGCCGGGGTCCCCAATCTATTTTCACCCGCACTCGATCGGTGACACACTTTGAGTTGCCCTTCTCAGTTCGTCTTTTCACTTGTCTTCTCGTGTAAGGTCACTGAAGGTCACCCCACTGGTATATATTCTGTGCATAATAAAATAATCACAAAAAATCGGAATCAATTGTGATGAGAGGGAAAACAGAAGTTCTAAGATTTTTATTTGCATGCTGAGTACTCCTGTTTGGGGGGATGTGGTTTTAAAAAGGCAGTGGGAGATAATTTAAAGTTAAACCCTATACTCTCACCCTTCACTAAGCAGGAGTCCTGAAGCTGAGTTGCCTCATGCAAAGTATGTCTGAGTCCGTGTTCTGCTGCTATAATAGAATACCTGAGGCTGGATAATTTATAATGAACAGAAATGTATTTGCCTCATGGTTCTGGAGGCTGGGAAGTGCAAGAGCATGTTGCAACCTGGTTCTTTTTTATTTTCTATTTATTAATATATATATATATGTGTGTGTGTGTGTGTGTGTGTGTGTGTGTGTGTGGTACTGGGGATGGAACCCAGGGGCCTGATACCTCTGGGCTACACCCCCAGACCTATTTTATTTTATTGGAAATAAGGTCTCGCTAAGTTGCTGAGGGCCTCACTAAGTTGCTGAGGCTGGCTGCAAACCTGCAATCCTTCTATCTCAGCTTCTCAAGTACTGGGATTACAAGCGTGCGCCACCATGCCTGGCCTATTTAATAATATGTTAAGCTACATGTCTGCATGTGAGTTTGTGCTCTTCAACACTGTTTTTTATTCTGGTACCACACAACATAAAATCTGCCATTTAACCATCTCCAAGTGCACAATTCATCGACAATAAGCACATTTGCACCGTGCAACCGCACCACCATCAACTGCGGAACTCTTCGTTTTTCAAATCCCAAACTCTGTAAACATTAAACAATGGCTCTCTATTCTCCCTCAGCCCTTGGCAACCACTATCCTACTTTCTCTATGGATTTAATTACTTTAGATGCCTCATAAAAGTGTGATCCTGTAACATGTGTCCTTTGGTGACTGTCTTTTTTCACTTAGCATAATGTCTTTGAGGTTCACCACGTGCCGCATGTCTCAGTATTTCCTTCCTTTTGAAGGAAAAGGAAATATCGATTTCGATATATTTTTCATACATTTATTGGCACATTGTAATTATACATCATAATGAGGTTCAAAGTGATACAAACACGCATGCACACAGCACTTGGTGTGTCCCCTCCGCACCCCACCCCACTCCCTGCACATGCGAGTGAGGAGCGAGCCCTTCATGCATGGACATAGCCTTGTTTGAGCTGTTTCCTTCTTCAAGCTACTTTTTCCTCCTCCCACCTTCCTCCCCCTATCCCCTTCCACTCTTCTACTGGTCTCTCTCCTCATTTATCTGAAGTCCCTTTTGTTTCCTATTTTCTCTCTGACTTCCACATATGAGAGAAAACACATGACCCTTGACTTTCTGAGCCTGGCTGATCTCAGCACAATATCCTCCAGGTCCATCCAGGGAATACATAATGTTCTCCAGTTCCATCTTCTTTATGGCTGAGGAAAACTCAATTGTGTGCATAGACCACATTTTCTTTATCCGTTCATCTGTTGACCGATACCTAGGTTGGTCCCATCATTCGTCTATTGTGAATTGTGCTGTTTATAAACATAGATATGCACATATCACTGTAGTATTCTGACTTTAATTCTTTAGGTAAGATATGGAGGAGTGTTGTAGCTGGGTCATATGGTGCAATTGAACTGAACTTCAATATCTTTTTATTTTTTGTGGTACTGGGGATTAAACTCAGGGGCATTCTACCTCCAAGCTCCACCTCCAGCCATTTTTAAAATTCTTTTGTTTGAAAACAGGGTCTCTCTAGGTAACTGAGGGTCTCACTAAGTTGCTGAGGCTAGCCTTAAACCTGTGATTCCCCCCTGTCTTAGCCTCCCAAGTATTGGGATTACAGTATTTGGACCACCACACTCAGCTTCAATATCTCTTTATATAACTGTATAGTATTTCTTTTGCAGAGGTGCTATAATTTATTTACCTACTCTTTATTCTTAGATAATTGGCTAATTTTCATTGGGAACTATCGTATGCAACACAGCAGTAAATGTCTTCACAGCTAAATATTTGTGCATATATATATGTATATGATTTTTTCCCTAAGCTGTATTCCTCAGTGGAAGTGGAATTGTTGAGTCCAACAGTGGAGACACCTCTTAGGAAACTCACAAGGTTTTGACCCTTCACTTTGGTGAAGGTCGGCCCTTCCCCTCACTGGTCTCTGATAGCTAACATTCCACCTCTAATAAGGAAAAAATACATCCGAGTGGCCACCATTTTGGAATAGATTCGCATGTCCATTCTGTTTTCTCAGCAAGAGGAAGGACTTAGGATGGGAAGGGAAAGAAGGACATTTACATGTGTATGATGCGTCACTAGGCCTTTGTGTGCTGGTCTCTAGATGGCCTTCCGTCCTCCAGTGTTTACAGTCAGTCTTCTTTTTAAAATGTTTCATTGTGAGATCATTTTAGATTTTTCAGAAGAGTTGTAAATATAGCACAGAGACTTCTCCTCTTCATTCAGCTCCCTTGAATGTTACAGTCCTACCTAACCACGTGCCTTGTCCACACTAGGGAGTCTCGTTGCTCTGCACTGCAGCTCCCCAGGTGTCACCCGCATTTCTGCTAACATGCTTCTTTGCCCCAGGACCCAGTCCAGGATTCCACGGAGCATTTCTTCGTGGTGACTTCTTAGTCCCCTTGAATCGGTGACGGTGTGTTTGTCAGCATTTTTACAGTTATAATTTAAAAGATCTGACCACATAGTTTAGAGGAAGGAAGATTTATTTGCTCATGATTTTCGGGTTCAGTCCATGTGAGGCCGGGGACCTCTGATCTCAGGGCATGGCGGCGGCAGGAAGTGGAGAGTGGGAGAGCATATGCGCTGTGCTCCTCACATCATGGAGGCCGGAAGCAAGAGAGAGAGCAGGGGGACTAGGAACCCTCCATATATAATCCCAAGGCCGCACCCCAGGGATCCACCTTCTCCAGCCACACCCTACTGGCCCAGGCCACCACCCAGGAAAATCCGTTACAATGGATTTACCCACTGCTGGGATTATAACCCTCATGACTCAATGACATCAGCTCCAAACATTGATAAGTGAGCTCGTTCGGGGACATTCTATCTCTAACTGTAACAGACCGCTTCTAGCCTCTCCTAGTCATGGCTTTGATGGTGTTGAAGAGAACTGGTCAGGTATTTTGGAGAATGTCCCCCAGTTTGGTTTTGTGTAAAGTTTCCCCGTGGTTACCCTGGGATTATGGATATGGGGAGAAGGTGGCAGAGATGGATCAAGCAATTTGTGGGCTTATGTTTTTACAAAACCGCAGTGATTAATAAGTATGTGGGGTGGGCGCCCTCTCTCTCTCCAGCTCCGCCCCCGTTTGGCCTCATGGAGGGTGAGGGCCGCTGTGCCGTTGTCACAGAGATGCTCTGTCTCCTCGTTCCTTCCATGTTTATTATTTGAAAAATGTGAAGAAAAGGTTTGTCCTGCATCTCATGTATTTATTTTTAATCACTTATTTATATCACCACTATTTATTTTATTCTCTGGGTTGCAACCCCGCTCTCCTAACTTATCTCCTTATTTCTAGTGAGTCCCCGCTCTGGCCACTGGAACATTTTCAGGCTGACTCCTGTGCTCTTTTAAAATGCCTCCAACTTGTTATTTTCCAAAAAAAAAATATTTTTGCACACATTCTTGATTTTCTGGTACTACAAAATGTTCCTGCTTATCTTGTCTTTTCCTCACTCCTGTCCTGGAATCAGCCACGTCTCCAGGGAATTGTGGCTTGGTTCATTGTAAAATCTGCAAGTTCTGGGTTGGGTATGGTGGCACAGGCCTAAAATCCCAGTACTTGGGAGGCTGAGACAGGAGGATCGCAGGTTCGAGGCCAGCCTCAGCTACTTAGTGAGGACCTCTGCAACTTAGTAAGACCCTGTTTCAAAAATAAAAAATAGGGCTGGGGAAGCTAGGAGGTAGAATGCCCCTGGGTTCAATCCCCAGTACCGCCAAAAAAAAAAAAATTAAAAATAAAAAGGGCCGGGGCAGGGGTGGGTGAGTGCAGCTCAGTGGTAGGATGTTTCTGGGTTCGATCCCCAATATCACAAATTATCATCATCATCATCATCATCATCATTATCATTATGAAGGAGAGAATGGAGAGGCAACCCGCCTTCGTGGTTGGTGAGAGGCCACAGTCCCTCAAGACTCCCCAAGGTCAGTGTAACCTCTATTACAACACAAAAACTTATACACAGATATGTAGGCTTGTAACGTAACTATGTGTTATTCATAATAGCCACAGAGCGGAAGCAGCCCCCGTGTCCCCCTACTTATGAATGAATAAATAAAATGTGCACACACTGAGCATTTCAACCATGAAAAGGAAGGAAGGGCACGCATTACAACATGGGAGGCTTTGCGTTGTCTATTTTAATGTCTACGAAATGTCTAGAACAGACAAGCATTAGGGCTGGGCAGGAGTGAGAGGGAAATGAGGAGACAACTAAGGGGGACTGGGATTTCATTCATTCATTTATTTACTTATTTATTCATTCATTTATTTATTTTTTGTGTGTGGTACTGGGGATTAAACCCAGGGGCATTCTACCTCTGAGCTACACCCCAGCCCTTTTTTATTTCTTTATTATTTTTATTTTGAAACAGGGTCTCACTGCAATCCTCCTGTCTTGGCTTCCCAAATATGGGATTACAGGCATTCGCCACTATGCACAATTTGAATGGATTATTTTTAAACCTGATTTTTCTGCCTAAAGAAACTACCTAAAGCAGCTAATTTCGCTTTCTCTTTTCTCATTAACGTCTCTTTTTCAACATGTAAGCCTCTCAAAATAAGGCAGACTAGTTTTAAAAAGCTACTTCCCAAGCCCTCCAAAGCAGCTCATTGAGAATCCATAGAATTTTCGGCATATTTGAGTGGAGATGGCCGGCTGAGAGCAGGACACGTAAAATCCTAATCATTGTGGGGGAAATCAGACACCCACCATGCATTTCCCATCCTAAGCACTGATAAAAACCTCCCCCACGACTTCCTAAAGATCCCTTGCAGTTAATTTGGAACGTTTTCATGTGGTTTGTAGCATGTTTATGAGGACGGGAAACAATGGCGCGAGATTCGGGGGAATCGCAGGTAACTCTCGCCCGGTGCCTTTCTCACCTCGAACGCTGTCACACGCTACGCATCCCTAACCTCCCAGCTCCTGCCTGGGCTGCACGATCGTGCTCGGCACACACCTGTCCTCCAGGAGACACACCTGGGTTAGGCACACCTGAGCCGGAAGCTTTTAGGGTCTCGACCCTCTGATGTTTCAGTCTGAGCATCAGCTTCAGCAGTGGTGAATTTCGGGGGTGCATAGATACTACAGGTTCTACCTTGTCGATATCAGCACTTGAAAACCAAGAAGTGCCCTCCAAAACCAGCCCTCTGCTGCCCACTTGACACAGACCCAGCTCCTCGAAGGCCACGTCCTCTGGGGCCTAGAGATCTGGGCCAGGTCTGCACTGTCCCCAGAGAAGGACGACTCTGGGAAGGGCTTGGAGCCGAGTTTACTTGTTTCTGAGAATGATGCTCTTGCTTAGAGACGGGGCTGTCGGTAGAACGAGCAGCTGGGCAGGTGGGTCCCTGCAGCTGGTGCGATTTTTGTTTGTTTGTTTGTTTGTTTGTTTGTTTGTTTGTTTTTGCTGAGCTCCTCCTGGTCACCAGTGCAGTTTACCTGCCTCTAGCCCAGAGAGCTGATCTTTTAGCGTGCAAGAGAAACAAGGTTGGGGGGGCAAGTGTGGAAATACAGATGCTCCTCAACTTACGATGGGGCTACATCCCATAAGCCCATTGTAAATTGGAAATATCCCAAGTCATAGATGCGCTCAGTGCTCCTAATCTACTGGACACCCCCAGCCAGCACTGGCTGTGCACCTGCGACCCGGGAGCTGGCTGGGAGCTGTGGGTCGCCCCCACTGCCACGCACCTCAAGAAAGCATCATGCCTCGTCTCCTGGGACGAGATCAAAATTCAAAACTCAAAGTGCGGTCAGTCGTCAGTGTGCATTGCTTTGGCACCCTAATAAAGTTTATAAATTGTGAGTTGTCCTCTTGTGAATCGGGGACCCTCTGTGAACCATATGTCAGGCTGTATGATATCACATGGGGGTTCTGGGAGGCTGGAGTGGCTAATAAATGGTCCTGTCTGCACAGAGGGTCTGAACTGGGGACTGCTATAGTGTGGATTTGGAAAAGATCCACGTGTTGAGGGCTTGGTTGCCGTTGTGGTGCTCTTGGGAGGTGGTGGAACGTGCAGGAGGTGGGGCCTCACCGGAGGAAGTTAGGTCTTAGGAGTGTGTGTTTGGAGGGATGTGGCGCCTAAAGCCCCTTCTTTCTCTCTCTCTCTCTCTCTCTCTGCTTCCTGGCTACCGTGAGGTGAGCAGCCTCCTCTACCACGTGCTCCCACCGTAATGTGCTGAGCTGCCACAGGCCCAGAGCAACAGGTCAGGCGACCATGGCCTGAAAACTCAAAACTGTGAGCCCAAATAAACCTTTTCTCCTCGTAAGTTGATTATCTCAGGTGTTTTGTCACAGTGACGGGAAACTAACACAGGGATTGAGCAATTCGTTGGCTTGACTCTTCCCAGCAGGAGAACGCGGCTATTCATTTTGAGACACAATGGAGAGAGAGCTGGGAGATGTTTGCAGTCGGCCAAGAATGAATCAAGTACCCGAACTGCTGAATTGGTTCCCTGAAAGGATTCTCAGGCCAGAGCGATGCCCTTCCCACAGACCACATGGCCTGACTGTCTTGGACAAAAGCCACCAAAAACGTTGCCAAGGGCTACTTGAGTTTATGTTTTTTGTTTTGGTACTTGGGATTGAACCCAGGGGACATTCTACCTCTGAGCCATACCCCTAGCCATTTTTATTTTTAGTATTTTGAAACAGGGTCTCCCTAAGTTGAGGAGAGCCTTACTAAGTTGTTGGTTGAGTCTGGCCTCAAACCTGCGATCCTCCTGTCTCAGCCTCCCAAGTACTGGAATCACAGGCATGCATCACTATACCTGGCAAGTTTATGTGTCTTAAATGTTAAAAAGAATTCTATTAGCTGAGCGTGGTGGCGCACGCTTGTAATCCCAGTACTTGGGAGGCTGAGACCGGAGGATCGCAGGTTCGCTGTCAGCCTCGGCAACTTAGTGAGGCCCTCCGCAACTTGGTGAGACCCTGTTTCAAAATAAAAAATAAAATAGGGCTGGAGGTGTAACTTGGAAATAGAATGCCCCTGGGTTCCATCCTCAGTACCACACACACACACACACACACACACACACACACAAAAGAATTCTATTGACTAAAGTGTTTGATCGTGACAAGAATTGGCTTAAATCTGAAATAAATACAGAATCTGGCTTGTGGGGTATCTGAGTGAGGTTTTTTCCGTGGCGTGAAGGCCGGCCACTGGTGCCGCAGGTCAGGAGGGGTGGGGCGCATGCTCCTGGTGCCATTCGCCTCAGAGCTGAAGCCCTGTTCCCCGGGGGTTGTGAGGTCCTGGCCCCTGACCCGAGCCTGTGGCACTTACTGGCTCCTTGGCCTTGGGGCTGGCCTTCACCCACGAATGAGCTGATACGTCTGAACATTCTTCATCAAGTAAAATCCAGCTGGGCCCTCGCGCTCAAGACATCTGTGGAAAACCCCCAGCTGGTCACCAGCCACGGCAGGGACGAGCGAGGGCCTGTCTGCATTTCCTCAGAACACAGGAAGATGTAACACCAGGACAGGATCTTTCAGGAACTCGGGCCTGCTCCACTCCATACCCTCCCTACGGAGCTGCCCCGGGACACACCCTGAGCGCAGCCTTGTCATTTGATCAATTACCAAGTGTTGCTATAACAGAGTACCCGAGGCCGGTAATGTATGAAGAGGTTTGTTTTGGCTCAGCACTCTGGAGTTTGGGGAGCTGGAGGTTGAGTAGCACTTGGGGAGGGTGCTGGCCGCCAGATGACATGGTGGAAGTCAAAGGGGGAAACGGGGGCACGAGGATGAGAGAGCGTGACAGGCAGCCTTGCTTCATGGTGACCTCGGCTCCTGGTGACTAACTCAGACCGCAGGGGAAGGCCATTAGTGACACTGTCCTTAGGGCGGCTTCCTCGGCCACCCAGCTGTCGGCGCTCATCGGCACCACGAGCACAGCGGGCCTCTGAGGCTGAGTCTGCACCCCCGCCACCAGGACGCACACGTGACGGACATCGTGTGGCACTGGTCTTTCTTCCTGGCCTATTTCACTTAACAGAACATCTTCCAGTTCCATCCACATTGCTGCTCGTGATAGGGCCTCCTTCCTCTCTGGTTGGTAGTATCCCATCGTCTACACATACCGCATGTTTTTCATCCATTCATCTGTTATTGGACGCTTAGGTAGTCTCCATTTCTTGGCTACTGTGAATAGGGCTGCTATAAACATGGTAGTGCAGGCGTCTCTATGACAGACTGATTTCCTTACACGTGGAAGCTGAATAATTTGATCCCGTAGGAGCAGAGTCGAATAGCGGTTACCAGGGGCCGGGAAGGGTGGCGGGGAGGGGAGGCAGAAAGAGAGCGGCCGTCAGGTGCTACAGTGCAGCGAGGAGGGGGAGTCGGTTCTGGGGCTCTGCAGCCCAAGAGGATAACTTTAGTCAGCGATAACCTAGTGTCGATTTTAAAACAGCTGGAAGAAAGGATGTTGAATGTTCCCAGTCCAAGAAATGCTAACGACCTTGATTTGGTCATTACATGTTGTATATATGTGTGAAAATATCACACTGTACTTCTTATATCTGCATGATTTTTATGTGTCAAGAAGGAGGAGGAGGAGGAGGAGGAAGAGGAAGAAAAAGAAGGAGAGGGAGACGAAGAAGACCAGGACACAACATGGTTAATTTCTTAGGCCCAGCAAACAAAGCAGAAAAGAAAACAGAGGCTGAGGCCCAGCCTGGCTTCTGGCCCTGATACATGGAAACGTCCAGTCACCGAGACCCAGGGTCATGCTGAAATTCCTGAGGATGAAGAAATCTGCTCTCTGCAAAGAGCGAGAGCGAAGAGAAGGAGGGGGAGATGGTTGGGGCCGACGAGAGCTCGCCTGCCTGGGACTCCGCGTGGGGAGCAGAGGCACGTGCTCCAGAAAACACCTGCGACATGTGGGAAGAGAAGAAAAACGTCGTCCCCCGGGGCACTGTGGATGGAGCCCTCCTTTCCACCCTGTGTGCTGAGAAGCTGCCGAGGCACCAAGGAGCCCGCGAGCCAGGGCGCTGATCCGGTGAAGGATAGGGCTGATCTGGTGAAGGATAGGAAGGAACGCCATGATTATGCCTGTGACCAGCGGCTTTTCTCGGCAGCTATGCCCGGGAGCGGCCGTGCCAGACGACAGCCACCTCCAGACCGGGCTCACGTGCTTCCCAACATCCTGACATGTGGTCGCTGCGTGAGCGATGTGTACAGACATGTGTGAGATGGTATAGTTAATGAGGGAGCGGAAGACAAGAAAAGGAAAAAGGAGAAACTCACCCTGCTCTGATTTTTATTTATTTATTTTTTTTTTTTTTGCGGTACCGGGGATTGAACACAGGGGCGTTCTACCTCCGCGCTACGCCCCCGGCCCTATTTTTTATACTTTATTTTGAAACCGGGTCTCACGAAGTTGCAGAGGGCCTCACTAGGTAGAGAGAGAGAGAGAAAAACAGGGAGAGAGAGAGAGAGAGAGAGAAAAAGCGCTGAGGCTGGCCGCGAACCCAGATCCTCCAGTCTCCGCCTCCCAAAGTACTGGGATTATAAGCGTGCGCCACCACGCCCGGCCTGCTCTGATTTTTAGTAGCGGGTTTTTATTAGAACAAGTGCCCATCGAACATGAGATTCCAGAGAAAGACCAGGGCGGGGGAGGGTGCGAACCCTGGAGAAAACTCTGAGAAGCAAGAGCGCACAGGAGAGAGGCCGGGAGGCAGAGGAAACAGAAGAAAATGGAAATGTTCCAAGAGACAGGGAGGTCTACTGAGCACAGCTAAAAATGGAAAAAGTAGCTCTTCTTACCCATCTTCATCCTTTCGGGGGGCCCTCTTTCTTTCTTCCTTCATGTAGGACCTGAGAACTGTTGTCATCCCCAGCCCTGGGTTCCTGGCCAGCGACACATACGGGGAAGACTTCCAGTGGGTTCACAATTGGTACAAAAACCCGGATCCATTCATCCCTCCCTTCCTTCCTTCCTTCCTTCCTTCCTTCCTTCCTTCCTTCCTTCCTTCCTCTTCACTTCTTGGTACTGAGGATTGAACCCAGGGGCACTGAACCTCTGAGCTACACTCCCATTCCTTTTTATTCTTTCATTTTGAAACATGGTCTTGCTAAGTTGCTGAGGATCTCGCTAAGTGGCTGAGGCTGGCCTTAAACCTGTGATCCTTCTGTCTCAGCCCCCCAAGTACTAGGATTGCAGGCGTGCGCCACTGCCCCCGGCTCAAGCTTGGCATTCTTTATCTAAGGGTTGCTTGGAATCCCCCGTCAGGGCACCTGCCTATCACCGCTGCTTTCTATTTAGAAAGCCAAACCTTCACCGTCTTAACGATCTCCCTTCTCCCTTCTTGCTTCTTCTTAAAGTGCATGAGAGAGAGAAAGACAGGTTGTTTCCTGGCCCCAGACAGACCTTCCTATCACTGCAATGAATGAGCTACGCTGCTACCCTGGGCCACCTCTCTGTGCTTAAAGTCCTTGCCCTGAAAGATGAGTGAGCTAGCGGGGTCGCTCTCATACAACCCCAGGAAGAGTAAAGGCGTCCTCCCTAACCAGTCTCTGACTAACAAAGACAGCTCAAGGGAAATGAACTCTCCTCATTGTTAAAGTAAATTTAGCCAGGTGAGGTGGTGCACCTCTGTAATCCCAGTACTTGGGAGACTGAGACAGGAGAGACAGGAGGATAACAGGTTCGAGGCCAACCTCAGTAACTTAGCAAGACCCTCAGCAACTCAGTGAGACCCTGTTTTAAAATGAAAAATAAGCCGGGCGTGGTGGCGCACGCTTGTAATCCCAGTACTTTGGGAGGCGGAGACCGGAGTTATCCGGGTTCATGGCCAGCCTCAGCTCTCTCTCTCCCTGTCTCTCTCTCTCTCTCTCTCTCTCTCTCCTTAGTGATGCCCTCTGCAACTTCATGAGACCCGGTTTCAAAATAAAGGATAAAAAATAGGGCCGGGGGCGTGGCGCGGAGGTAGAACGTCCCTGCGTTCAATCCCTGGTACCGCAAAAAAAAAAAAAAAAAGAAAAAGAAAATCAGGCTGGGGTGTAGCTCGGAGGTAGAATGCCCCTGGGTTTAGTTTCCAGTAGCACAAAACACAACACAATACAACACAACACAGTCACACTTGATTTTAAATGCGAAGATTCTACTTGTTTTGCTTTGGCTTAGGTATCAACTGTCTCGTTTTCATAATCAAGAAACTGTTTGGGCAATAGTTAGGATTGAACATTTGCATCTTTATAGAACAAAACTATTTCTTTTTCTTTTTTTTCCAAAGAAAACAAGTTACAAATAGAGAGTAAATGATAAAAGCAATATGATTCTTTCACAATTGTCCATTACAGAGGAAGGCGGTCTCCATTATGATTTGCTATTGTTAGAGGCTGTCTTGGTTTCATGTTGCTGTAAGAAAATTCTTGAGGGCGCCCCCTTCTAAATAATGAGGGTCATCTGGCTCATGATTCTGGTGGCTGGAGGGTCTAAACAGCATGCCACCAGAGTCCCAGCAAGGGCACCTGGCTGCATTACAACGGAGAGATGTGAAGAGAACTGTTTGCAGAGGGGTCGAGCCCATGGATCGGCCCTCTCTCTCTTTTCCTTTTGGGAAATGGGGATTGAACCCAGGGGCTTTCTATCTCTGGGCTACACCCTCAGCCCTATTTTATTTTTTATTTGAACAGGGTCTCACTAAGTTTCTGAGGGCCTTGCTAAGTTGCTGAGGCTGGCCTCAATCCTGTGATCCTCCTGTCTCAAGTACTGCCTCCCAAGTACTGGGTTGCAGGCGTGTCCCACCACACCCGGCCAAGACCCTCTCTTTGGAGAACTGGGTCACTCCACTAGACCAGCCCTACCAAGGGGGGTGCCCATGACCCAGTCACCTCCCACTAGACCCCACCTCTTAAAGGCTCTGGCCACTGTACCCCACACAGACCCACGTTTCCCACACATGAAGCTCCAGGGAACATACTCAAAACACATCCAAACCACGCCAGGGGGTCCTTCTAAATAGGGGAAAAATTCAAGTAACAGTCTAGAACGATAGAACCGATTGCTACAGCTCTCGAATGCAGCAAATTCAGAGGTTCCCAAACCCAGACCTTCAGCAGAACCTCGGGTCCGGAGCTCCACATTTCTCAGGGCTCTGTGACTAGTTTCCCGGGCAAACGGGCACTCTGCAGACCCACTGCACCAACGGTGTTATTACCTCCAATAGGTGGTGTGACTTAAAAAGAAAAAAAGTCTGGGGCTGGCCTGGGAGCTGACTGCTTCTCTCCCACCGTGCTCCTGCGTGGAGCGGGCGCTCTCCTCTGAGCAGGGCGGCGCCCCGCTCCTGGCCTGGGCCTGGCGGCTTGGGGGCAGGAGGAGGCAGTCTCCCCCTCTGCTGCTCCCTGGCTCGGGCCTGAGCCGGAGCGGGCAGGCTGAGGCTTGAAGTGTCTCTGCCCTCACTTTCCTGGAGCCTTTCCACGTGTAACAGAGGAAAGAGCTCCTGCCTCCCCCGGCCTCTGTTCTTGGCCTCCCTTCCTGCCCTGTGGGCAAACACTTGGGCACTGGGCACATCTCCATCCTGCTCAGCCTGGCTGTTTGAAATGCCTCCCGACTCTTCAGAACCTGGCATTGCTCTGAACTGGACTTGACCAGTACAGTCAAAGTCCGAATGCCCAGGCGTTGTCTCCTGAACCTCAAGTTACTTTAAAGCTTTCTTTAAGGTGTGGAAATTATTGAGCACCAAGGGTCAGTTTCAGGCTTTTTATATTAAAATCAGTTACACATATGAAAAGATCAGAATACACCTAGTAATAGATACACGATGATACACACAGAGCTAGCAAAGCTAATATGAAAATATTTTTTCTCGTCTATATTTAGCAACTTTTCTATAAGAAATATGCATTAATTATTTTGTCTTATTTTATTTTGGTACTGAGGATTGAACCCAGGGGCATTCTACCTCTGAGTTACACCCAAAGCCCTTTTTATTTTTTATTTTGAAAAAGGATCTTGCTAAGTTCTGAAGGTCTCGTTAAGTTGCCGAGGCTGGCCGTGAACCTGTAATCCTCTTGTCTCAACCTCCCAAGTACTGGGATTACAGGCATGCACCACTATGCCTGGCTATATTATTTTATTTTAAATAAAGACATCACGATAGCCTTGAGGCCAAATTCTTCCTGCAGAACAATGAAGAGAGCTTCTTCTAAATGGCTTTAGGATAAGGACGCTCCTCCCCATTTCCACCATCTGCCTCCCCCATCGTGGGAGGAACTTTACTACCTGTAGGATTATGGCTGCCCCCTCTCTCCCACTCTCCTATGCTGGGGAATCACGGTATCTGCCTTGCTGATCCCTAAGGGTTAGTGTGCGCTTCAGAAGACATTTTATATGCTGGAGTATAAGCTATTTGGGGGTAAGCAGAAGACCAGGAAGTAGATCACCCTGAAACCATTTGGTCCTAAGCAAGGCGTGAACTCCTATTTGCTTCACCTGCAGGGAAACTGTGTTGGTCAGCGTCTCGGTCAACATTCCCACTGTTATAATCCCAAACAACCGACCACACAACTGGGAGGAGGGAAGATTTATTTGCTCGCGGTTTCTTGGAGATTTCGGGGTTCAGTTCATTTGAGCCCAGGGTATGTGGAGCTCAAGGTATGGTGGTAGGAAGCAGAGAAAGGGAGAGAGCAAGGGCTCTACTCTTCCATCATGGACGCCAGAAGCAGAAACAGCAAGCCAGCAAGGGGACTCAAAGACAAAAGCACAGTCCCTACGGCCACACCCCTAGAGACCCACCTTCTCCAGCCACAGCCCACCTGCCTAGGTGACCACCCAATAAATAGAGTTGTCCACTGATGAGACGACAACCTTCATGGCTTAATAATATCAGCTCTGAGCATTAATATATGAGCTCTTCAGGGACATTCTATATCCAACCATAGCAGTCAGCTTTCTGTTACCATAGAAAAATACCTGAGACAGTCAATTTGAAAAGACAAAAGGTTTACTTTGGCTAATAGTTTCAGAGCATGGTCAGTGGGCCCCATTGTCTGGGCCTGTGATGAAGCGGCACATCACCGCAGGAGTGTGTGGTCCAGATGCTGCCCACCTCAGGGTGACCAGGAAGCAAAAGGAGAGAGAGAGGAAGGGGCTTGGGAGGGGTCTCAAATCCCCTTCAAGGGCATGCCCCTGGTGACCTAAGACCTCCCACTAGGCCCCACCACTTCCTAAAAGTGCCAAGCTGGGGAGCAAGCCTTTAACACATGGGGTTTTGGGGGACATTTAAGACCCAAACCATAACACCCCCAAAGAGGCACCTTTTTCCCTTCCACATCAACAACCTCTATAATTGAACCGGACAAGGTGATGGATTCCTCATGTTTGGTGGCTTGCGGAGCTGGATTTCAAGTCCCGTTGCTAATGGCTGTGGAGGTGCTTCTCGCCCCCTTCCTTAGGAGGGGCTTGGTGGAAAGGTGGTGTTCTTGTTACACGAGAGCCTGGGTTCCTGCCATGTCTGTCCCCTTTCCAACCACACGCAGGGCTGACGGACATGTTGGCGGGAGGCTCCTGTGGTGACGTCAGGACCTTTCCAGGTAAGTCAGTGGGACAGCCTCCCTGACCCCGTCCCCGCGTACATGCTCAGTACAGATGCGACCATTGCAGGCTCACCTACACGTTTGATCTGCGGTGGGCGGGATCCACAGATTTGGAACCTGTGGCTACCCGACTGGAAAGATCCAGCAGTAGCAATGTGGGCAGGCATAATAAACTTTAACAGAAACAACCAGCAAACACGCTCAGTGGGGCATAAACATGGTGGTTCTCAAACCTTGGTGAGCTTCATGGTCACTAAGTGGCCTGCTGAACTCAGATGGCCTCCCTCCCCACGTTTCTGAGCCTCGAGGCTGACCGGGGCTTAGAATTCTCACCTCTCAGCTGGGTGTGGTGGCGCACACTTGTCATCCCAGTACTTGGGAGGCTGAGACAGGAGGATCGCAGCTTCTGGGCCAGCCTCAGCAACTTGTGAGGGCCTCCGCGACTTAATGAGACCCTGTTTCAAAATAAGGAATAAAACAGGTCTGGTGGTGTAGCTCGGAGGTAGAATGGCCCTGGGTTCCATCCCCAGTACCGCAAAAAAAAAAAAAGAAAAAAAAATCCATGCCTCTCGAGGTGCAGGCGGTGCTGCTGCTGGGTCCTACTTGAAGAACAAGTGGATAGAGGAAACAGGACAACACCTGAGTGATTATTGAAGCGGGCTTGGGACACAGGGGTTTTGTCCTATCTCTACAGTTGTGCCCTTGAAATAAAAAAATGTATTTAGCTGGGCGTGGTGGCGCACGCTTGTAATCCCAGTACTTGGGAGGCTGAGACCAGAGGATCGCAGATTCACCGCCAACCTCAGCTACTTAGTGAGGCCCTCCGCAACTTAGCGAGACCCTGTTTCAAAATAAAGACTAAAAAATAGGACTGGGGGTGTAGCTCAGAGGTAGAATGCCCCTGGGTTCAATCCCTAGTACCACAAAAAAATAGTATTTAAACATCTTTAAACCAATATATTCTCTACCCTGTTTACAAATGAAAAATAAATCAGCAATTCATCAGTCAATTCCTGGCCACCAACCCCTCACAGGAGTGGGGGGCTGCTCCTTATTCTGTGGGCGCTGGGGCTCTGAAGTTCTCAGAACTTTTTCTATTTTGTTAAAGCAGGATTTCTGCATTTGATGTTTATTTCACAACAGCATCTTGTTTTTCAGGTTGTAGTAATAGAAACAAAATTGTAGGCATGAAAAAGGTCTTTAGATCTTCAGAAGAAAGTCAGCCTATAAATCCAGGTCATTATTACCACTAATAAAATGGTTTGGGACATCCATCTCATTGGTCCCCTGCATCCCATAAAAAAGAACCCCCTTTGTTTCCCTCACTGACTCCCCAAGTCTCTCTCCTCCCACCTTCTCTACAGAAAATAAATAAGCTGGTTTCAATGATTTATGGGACATAGAGTTTCTATTTGTTCCCCTGAGGGCCTGGAGGTTGTCCCTATCTTAGACGACTGTGAAGTTTCCCAGGTAGAAATAAAGGAGTCTTGGGACCTGTTACCTCACTTTTCTCTCCTCAAGATTTTAGACACCACTGGACTCTGAAATCTGTAATCACACAACTTTCCTCTCTACATCTTTCAGTATAATTTGAATTTTCCCAAGGAACCCAAACCAGATTTTAAAACTTAATTTTAGCTATTTTACAATTTTTGGGGGTACTAGGAGTTGAATCCAGGGCATTCTACCTCTGAGCCACATCCCCAGCCCTTTTTAATTTTTTTTATTTTGAAACAGGGTCTCACTATGTTGCTGAGGCTAGCCTCGAACCTGCGATCCTCCCGTCTCAGCCTCCCAAGTACTGGGATCACAGGCGTGTGCCACTGTGCCTGGTTCACAAAGGCTTTAACCAGCTTGGCTCTGGATTAACTTCTGGTATTGCAGGATAGGTTATGGGAGACGAGGCCCCGTGGCCTTGGAACCTGTGACCATGGGGTACGGGTCTGGGATTGGCACTGTCCTTGGCTGCTACGTAGGGATGGGAGCATAGAGACCTCAACAAGGGACCCGCGCAGACGACACATGCGGGGCTCGCTCCGGTCCACCCAGGTTCTGTGGACTCAGCACGTTGGGGAACTGGCCGAGCAGTGGGCTCTTTCCCCTGCAGAGCAGCAAGCGACTTGCTCAGCTGGGGAGTGTGTAGCAGTGTTAACTCTTCTCTGCACTGTTACTGCCCAGCTGAGAGGGGGAGGGGACCTCAGGACAACCTGGCAATCAAGTTCACCTTCCTAATTCCATGGGGAACTTGGTGCTGAGGTGGGTGGGGAATCCGAGGCCATCTATACAGAGGACTTGCTCAGCTGCCTGCAATGAGGTGGCCTCCTGCAGTCCAGGCTCCTCCTCCAGGTAGACCAGGTGACCCGTGCGATAACTGGGGTCCTTGCTCCTGGTAGAGTGAGCTCCAGGTTCTGCGGTGGGGCTGACATGCTCACAAGTCCTGACTCAACCTCACTGTGATGATCAACCCCACGGCTCGGAAGTTCTTTGTATATTGATAGGCTACAAGCTTCTCATTTCCCTCCATAGCTTGTGACATCTGATACATGACTTTCTGAAACAAACTGTGGATTTTTTTTACATTTAAAAACATTTATTTAAGCTGGGCATGGTGACACACACCTGTAACTCCAGAACTTGGGAAGCTGAGACAGGAGGATCTCAGGTTTGAGACCAGCCTCAGCAACTTAATGAGACCTTCAGCAACTTAGCGAGATCCTGTTTCCAAACAAAAAATAAAGAGCTGGGGGTGTAGCTCAGAGGCACAGCACCCCTGGGTTCAATCCCCAGTACCAAAATACATACATACATACATACATACGTACATACATACATATTTAAATTCTAATGTGACTTTCATCACTGCAGAAAATTTCAAACTCTGTTATAAACATGAAACCTAATGCTCATTAAGGTTAATAATGAGAATAAAATCTACTTAGCCGGGTGTGGTAACTCACACTTGTAATCCTGGTACCTAGGAGGCTGAGACAGGAGGATCACAGGTTCACAGCCAGCCTCAGCTACTTAGTGAGGCCTCTGCAATTTAGTGAGACCCTGTTTCAAAATAAAGAATAAAAAACAGGGCTGGGGGTGTAGCTTGGAGGTAGAATGCCCCTGAGTTCAATCCCCGGCACCAAAAAAAAAGAAGAATAAAAACTACTTGGCACTCTTCAGACCGCAATTTACTTTCTATCCATATTCAACAACATTAATTATCCTATATTTTCACAGTGCAAGTGATTTATTTGATTACTAAGGAGTAATCCAACCAACTTTACATGCCCATCCACCCTCCGCACTCGGATATTCGGTGTCAACAGTGTCTAACAAACTGTGGACTTTTGAAACGATTGTTTTTTTACTATCATCATTCTGTTTCTCTATTATGTCAATTTGATAATAATTGCAAATATTTAAAGTTGCAGCACTCTGGATTGGTTTGTTGACTGTGTTGCCTCATGATTCCCACATTCCCACTGCCTTCTGTATCCTGGAGAATAAAGCAAAGTTTTATTTATTTATTTATTTATTTATTTATTTATTTATTTTGTGTGTAAGTAAATATGGTGTTAGTTACTTTGTTTAGCCAGAGTTTATGTCTTTTCAGTACTTTAATTTGAAGCTCTGGATAAAATAGATAATTTCCTATGAATATATAATTTTACTTAAACTGACTTGAAAAAATATAGAGACTGATCTTCAAGGGGGAAATAAAAAAATTACCAGTTAAATCTGTAGAAATCACTGGGTTCCATCATCCTCTTAAGAGAAATCTATCAAACTTTTACAGAATGAGAATCCCAGTGCTATCAAATAATAATTCTATTTTAGAACTTAAAAACAGAAGGGGAGTCTCCAAATCACTTTTATGAAATGAACACAGTAACTAAATTCAAAAAGGCCGCACAGAAGAAAATTATGAAGACCAGGAAGAGACTTGTAGGAGGCAAGCCAAGCAGAAGCAAACCAGTGCATTCATCCCGGCTTCGCGGGGCCCTTCCTCAGCCCCGGGGACCCAAAGAACTGGCGACTGCCACAAGTGTGGCCAGCTGGGACACTGGAGAAAGGAATGTCCCAGGGGAAGGCATCCGCTCCCAGACCCTGTCCTATCTGTGGCGGGGACCATCAGAAGAGTCACTGCCCCTGGGGACCTAGAACCCAGGGGTCAGTGCCTTCCACCCAATGGTCCAACAAAAATCCGCCAATTGTTGGGTCCTGGGGCCCCCATTTCTTCCATCTTCACCGACATCACCAGAGAGGAGCCTCGGTAACCTGGAGTGGAAGTTAGGGTGATCAACTTTTTACTAGACGCTGGAGCTACATATCCCGTCTTGACTTCCCACCACCGCCCAGGTCCAAAAGGTCAACTACTGTCACTGGGGCATCAGTGGTCCCGTACTTCACACCTCCCCTAGTTGTTCTGGGGACAGTGTCTTCTACGACACTCATGTTTAGTAATGTCCCAGTGTCCTGGCCCATCTTGGAGGGATCTTCTCTCTCAACTTAGAACAAAAACATTTTTCAATCCAAAGCTAGCACGCTGCCTGCCACTAGCAGAAGCCAACCCAGCCACGTGGGCCACCAAAGATAAAATAGGGCAAGCCCTTACAGCCCGACCAGTGGACGTCCATCTCAAAGACCCAACCTGTTTCCCTAGACAGAAACAATATCCTCTTAAACTACAGGTCCGAGAGGGGCTTGTCCCCATCAGCTCGGGTCTTTTAAGCCAGCTACACCCCCAGCCCTTTTTATCTTGAAACAGGGTCTCACTAAGTTGCTAAGAGTGTCGCTAAGTTGCTGAGGCTGGTCTGGAACCTGCAATCCTCCTGTCTCCTTGTAACACCCTCCTTGTTCATCCTCTGTTACTCCTTGTAACAGCCCTTGTAACGCCCCATCCTTGGTGTACAAAGACCCAGCGGATGGTGGAGGTCAGTGCAAGACCCGCGACTCATCAGTGAGCAGCATTTCCTGCGAAAGGGCTCACACGCTTCGCTCCCTCTAAAGGTTCCTATTTCTGGGCTCACACTTGTCTGCTGCTTTCAGGAAGGACAGTCATGTTCCCCAGGTGTGTCTCTTGTCGCCTGAAGGTAAAGGGATTGAGCAAGGAGGAGTGAGTGTCAGAACGTTGCATTACTTTCTTCAGAGAGAGCTACCCAGCGGCCTGTGAAATATGCATGCAGGGAAAATGGAAACTTGATTCATATCAGTTCCGATTAACCCAGTATCATTACTCTGACAAGGCTTAACACGCCCCGAGGTGGTGTCTGGTGAATCGGTACCGGGACGCATCTGGACGCACGCACCGCTCTGTACAAGCCCCGTGAAGGCTGGACGTGGTCCCGGGCTTCCCAGGGTAAACGTCTTCACCCACGGCAATCAGCGCTACCCCAGCTTCTCAGAAACAATAGGATTGGCTCCTGGGGAAATAAGTCAAGGAACAAAATAAAACACCAGAATGTCAGCTCTTAAGACACATACGCTGCTTCTCTGACAAAGAAACATGTCTTCTGATGAGTCTCATGTTACCTCCAGAGAGGGCTTTTGGCGGGCGGCCGCTTGCGCCTGAGTTTAGCCCTCTACCCTTGTCTTACAAATAAGTTCCCAGCTCTGTGTTACCCCTGTTGCATGTTAATGCATCTGTATGACTTTCCTCTGATTTTATCTTTGCCCGTTTATTCCCGCAACTCTTCAGACGGCAGAGAGGAAATCTGCCATTTTGTGGACACTGTTCCTTGGGCCATTCATCTCCCCTAGTGGCCATTTAATCTTCCTCTAAAATGGCCTGCAGCCTCGTTTCCCTCTCCCCTGTGGAGAAAGGCACCTCCGCTTCTGCATCGCCCTGGCTCTTGGGTGCCTACCTTCCCGTGACAGCAATCTCTCTGTGCACATAATCAACGTTACGTGCCTTTTCTTTTATTGTCAGTTTATTTCTCTGACTCAAGAAAAAAAAAAGGACTGTAAATACAGCAGGAACACTTTTTGCCTGGCTTCTTTTACTATTTTTGAGATTTACCTATCTTGGATTGTGCCTGTATGAATAAAACAATATACTCAGAAAGAATTTTTGACCTATACAGAGCCAAACTAGAATTAATGAGAACATCTCAGTTAGACTTAAGAGAATCATTTATAAGCTACTCTTTAAGTACAGCCATATAAATTTGCAATAAATCATATATATATATATACTCATCTATCTATTCTACAGTGGATGGACGTGTGTTATTTCCAATTTTGCCAGTTCTGGATAAAGACATATGGGCTATACTTACAAAAGGTTTTTTGGTAAACACATTTCCATATTTTTCTTGGTGGAGAAGTAACATTTCTATGAGTAGAATTTTGGAGTCAAAAGAAGGGTTGGTGTTTAATTTTAATTAATAAGATGTGACATGGTTGTATCCCTGCACACTCCCAGCAGTGTCTGCCTGTCAGCACTTGGCATTGTCTGGCTGTTTCCTTTGAGCCGTTCTAATGTGTTGCAGTGTTGTGCTGGTTGTAACAAGTATTCGTGTGCTTATCGGTCACCCAAATATAGAGCTTCTTACCTGAAAAGTTACAGTTTCAACTACAGTCACATACTCTTACTTCTGAGAAAATGGAAGTAAAATTATTTTTTTTTGAGTATGTGTGGTACTGGGGATTGAACCCATGGCATTCTACTTCTTATCTACACACCCAGCCATATTTTATTTCATTTTTGAAACAGGATTTTGCTAGGTTACCATGAGCTGACCTCCAACGTATGATCCTTCTGTCTCAGCCTCCCAAGTACAGGGATCACAGGCATGCACCATCACACTCAGCTAAAGTTATTTCTTAATTCACTTCCCTCTAGTCTTAAAAAATGTAAGTGATGGGGGGAGAATGAGTTCCACTCTATGAGACACAGCAAATGCCACCAAGTTTGTGAAATCAGGTTGGAAATGCTGTGGGATTTTTGCTTTTCCTTTTTGATTCTCTATCCCTCAAGTTAAGTGTGGTAATCCTGTGGTGATGGTTTATCGTCATTTATCTACCTAATAAATCAGAGACTCAAACTGTGTTTCTTCATGACTTTGAAGACAATTTCCTGAGGCACATTTCTTTCGCAGCTTTGACAAAACAATTGGATATCAAACGTATTCAACAAATTTGAACCAAAATACTGCTGAATTAAAAGGGGCCAGAGTCTTAACCCTACACAAATTCTATGGTAGTATAACATACATATCCATGTGCACACACTGTGGGTGTTCAGCCAAAGGAGGGCCCAGATTGAGACGTGGCTATTTACCACCACAGGAAGCTCCCTATCATCCTCAGTCACGACAACTGGGACTCTGGTTTCCATTAACATAGTCTACCTTCTCTTGCTTTTCATGGTCTAACAGATGAGATTCTACAATATGGGTTTTGGTGACCGACTTTCTTTTCTGGGTATCATGTTTGTGAGATTTATCCATGTTTTCTGTCACAGCAGACTATCCTTGCTGTTATTAGCTCTATACACTTTATAATAACTTTAGAATCAACTTGTCAAATTTCCCCAAAACACCAGCTAGAATTTTTATTGAGATTTCATGGAATCTATAGCTTATACTTAACAGTGTTTGGACTTC
Organism: Glis glis; assembly: GCA_004027185.1. NCBI lineage: Eukaryota > Metazoa > Chordata > Mammalia > Rodentia > Gliridae > Glis > Glis glis. The sequence continues at coordinate 64,162 of PVJS01000728.1, read as the reverse complement.
CATTCCCAAACATCTTTACTTCCATTTATCTTGGTCTTTAATTGCTCTTTATCACATTCTAAAGCTAATTGGTAATGGTCCTGTACAACGTTTGGTAAATTTATTCTTAGATATTGAATGTTTTTTGGACACTTTTATACATGATGTTATTAAACATTTTATAATTGTGGCTAATACATAAAAAATATGCTGATTATTGTGTAATGTGTTTTAATGTAGTTATGCTGCTAATCTCACTTGTTATTCTAATATATTATGTATAGATCCTTTTAGACTTTCTACATGTATGATCTCATGAATATATGTAGTTCAATTTCCTGGAGAGGTTTTAATGGCATTTTATCTACATTTAACTTTATTTAATCATTTAACTACAATGATTAAAAGGCTGCTAATCTAGAACCTGTTAAAGTGATGGACTTGGGAAGGAAATCTATGACTTCATGGATTGGTCAATACAGATAATCATTCTGAAGACTACATAAAACACAGAATGCATGCAATGTGAGCCACAAGTGGTGTCAGTAAGGTACAAAAGTGTACACACAATTTAACTGCAATGACAATTAAGACAGGTGCATGTGTGTGTGCATGTTTATGCCTAAAAATATACATAACCTTTGACTCAACATTGTACTTTTCTAGGGACTCAAAATAATTCTGCAAGTATTAACTACCCAATTATGGTAATCATTTCACAATAGATATATGTCTATCAAATCATCATATCACGCACCGTAAATTTATATTATCTTATGTATCAATTATATCCCAATAAAGCAGGTGGAAAAATGGAAGTGCTCAGATGTCAACAATAGTTGTTTTCAGGCTGAGGAGAGTGGGCCGAGCCGTTCCATTCAGGCCACACTCAGCCCAGGGGACCAGACATGTGGCTCCAGGATCCGTGCATGCTGTGTGCCTGTGCTGAAATATCACACCAAGCCGTCAGCACATGCAATTGTAACAGGTTAATATAAAGAGGCACTGGCAGCAGCTCACCAGTGTCTGTGCCAACTTGCTTAGTTTGTAACCTTGCATCAATTAAAAAAAGAAAAAAATTGTGGTAAAATCTACAGTTCTTACTTGAAAATGTTAAAAAAAAAAAACCTGGAGGCTGGGGAGACTGAGACAAGAGGATCACAGATTCGAGGCCAACCTCAGTAACTTAGTGAGACCCTTTTTTCAAATCTCCATTGGTCTATCTATCTATCTCCTCTTTTTGTTAGTCCCATGAATTGTTCTGACTATAAAAACAATGCAATGCTTATTATAGAAAGTTTAGAACATAAAATATGAAAATGAAACTCTGACCCTAAAAAGAGGATTCGAAGCTGTATATAAAGTGTCCCGATTTTGTAAAAGAAGAGTAAAGATTTTGCACCTTTGAATGGAACAAAGGACTGAATGACGTGTGTCCCGAGGCCCCAGGCCTTACCATGGGGTGGAAGTGAGCCTGCGATCATCAGGAATACAAATGATAATAAACGCTGGCACGGATGCGGGGAAATAGGAACTCCTATACACCGTTGGTGGGATTGTAAATTAGTACAACTACTGTGGAGATCAGTGCGGAGGTTCCTCAAAAGACTAGGAATGGAGCCACCATATGACCCGGCTACACCACTCCTTGGTATCTTTCCAAAAGAATTAAAGTCAGGATAGTATAGTGATACGTGCATACCCACGTTTATAGCAGCACAACTCACAACAGCCAAATTATGGAACCAACCCAGATGTCTGTCAGTAGATGAATGGATGAAGAAAATGTGGTATATACACACAGTGGCATTCTACTCAGCCATAAAGAAGAACAAATTTATGTCATTTGCAGGAAAGTGGATGGAATTAGAGAATATTATGCTCAGTGAGATCAGCCAGTCTCAGAAAGCGAAGGGTCTTATGCTTTCTCTCATACGTGGAGGCCAGGAAACATAAGGGACTTTAACTAATGCAGAGAGAGACCTGTGGAGTAGCGGAAGGGCTTGGGGGAGGGAGGGAGGGAGGGTAAAAAGGAGGCTTGACCAAGGAAACAGTTCAAATAATACTATGGCAATATGTGAAGGTATTCCTACCAATCTCACTAACACATGTTGGGGGAGGGGCATGGTGCGGTGTGGAGGGAAATACATTAAGAGCTGTGTGCACGTGTATTTATATCACGCTGAACCTCACTAGGATATATAAGTGCAATGCACCAATAAAATAATAATAAAATTTAGGCAGTGGGACATGGTGGAGGAGGAAGGTCGTGGGGGTGTGACCTTGAGGACTCTATCTGTCCTTGATCACGTCCTGTCTGTCTCTGCTTTCCAGCCGCCAAGAGACGAGATGCTGTCCTCTGTCACACACTGTGCACCATGATGTCTGCCTTGGAGTCAGCCAACTATGGACTCCACCTCTGAAATCGTGAGCCCAAATAAACCTTTCCTCTTGTAGGTTGTTCTTATCAGGAATTTTGGTCACAGCGATGGAAAAGCAAACTACAACAGTGTGGCACTTCCAACTGATCTGAGATCCAGAATGTCACTTACACTGGGTATTTCTCACTTAACAAGTGCTTTCCAAAAAGCTTTTACCTTTGACTTACAGGGCACTCATTTAAGAAAGTGGACTTTCTTAATAATGAATGATATGGACATTCCTCCCAGAAAATTCACTTATGGGTGGACATATTGCTCCCTGGCAAGCTGAGAAGCCAATGAGTCACTACACAATCGTACATTACAGCGGAGAATAGCGTTACAGTTACCGAGTCTGGGAGGCGCCATGTGCTACCTCCTTGTCCTGCCTTCCCTTGGGTGCTCAAGTTTGCCCTTCCAAGTCTCTGGTAGAGATGCCCACTCTCTGCCCAGCTGGCCCACCACCCCTCATGGGGTCTGGAGATGCCTCAGGCAGCATATAAGTTTTTCGTGAGCAGATGTGAGTCGGCCTGCAAAAGCCTGGCTCGCCAAGGTCTTGAAAGAGTGTCTGACTCTGCTGCGCGCTGAACATCTGCTTGGTGACTTGTAGGACAGCTCCAGCAATCTCACCAGTGACATATTTTTGTTGATAGCTCTATAGAGGATTTTTGTCTCCATTCACATGGTCAAATACAGTGTTAGAACAATGCAAATTATAATTTGCTTCTGAAGGTTGATCTGGGTTATACCGAGAAAGTGAGAATGCAGAGAACAAAGGCCTTCCCATGGAGAGGTGCTCAGAAAATACACGAAGGCCAAGAGCTCTGTTTCCCAAGAGTATTTGCAAACCAAGAATGTCCTCTGATGAGACTTTGCCTATTGCATCGCACCAGACGTCCCCCAAAGCACATGTCCCATTCATTCTGGAAATGGCAAGGTATGTGAGTGTGTCTTGTGCGATGGGAACAAACATTGAGGTATTCAAATCTTTTATGGATGTAGTCATAGTTCTGTGGACACATTTAAAGCATTTCTAAGCAGAACGTGCCAGCTATGGCTTCTCAAAGCTCCTTAAACATCTCCAGTAAGACTGAAATGCTTCTCTCCTAGTCATCCTTTGGGTCTGTACAGGGCCCAGAAAGTCAGCCATATGCAGAGCCAAGAGCTGGCCAGAGGCTTAATGAGGAGGGACAGATGTGGCTGGGAAGTGGGGAGCGGAGACCTTGTGTTCCAGGGCAGAATCAGGCTGCAGCCAACTGCTGGACTTGGGGGGCTTAGGAAAGGGGGGGTTCATGCAGTTGGGACCCCGCTACAGCAACCTCAGCAACTTAGTGAGACCCCTGTTCAAAATAAAAATAAAAAGGGCTGGGGGTGTAGCTCAGAGGTAGAGGGTCCCTGGGTGCAGCCCCCAGTACCATCTATGTGTGTGTATATGTAGCATAAGTATATATTCGCTAGGTTGTTGGGAGGATTAAATAAAAGAATGCATTTAAATCTTGACACCAGGCAGAAGTAAGTGAATGGGAAACGGTAGCTGTAATTACCCTTGACACAAGGGTGATTTGCTGAGCCTTGGACTCCTCAGCTGTGAAAGGAGAACAGCAATTAGAAATGCCGTGTGTGAGGTGTCTGGCACATGGGAAGTTAACATTGCCATTATTTCCCATCACAACCGCACCCGGTGCCAAGACTCACTGCACGTCCCCGATGGTGTCCTATCTCTCAGCGGCTCTCCTCGCCACAATTCCTGCCTCCACCGAGCAGCGCGTCCCATCCCTAAAAATCAAACCAGCAACTTTAGAGTAGAAAGGTGGCCACTGGAGGCTGGGGTGTACTGGGGTGCAGAGAAGGAGGTTAGATAGCAGGTATCAAAATGCAGTTGCGTAGGAGGAACGGCTCTGCAGCATGAAAGGTTGTCTCTAGTTCAGTTTGTTATTACTAGCGTGTACAGGCAGGGAGAATGGTTTAGTGGGGATGGTTTAGGAGGGAGCCACGCTGAGACATGTGCGCATATATAACTATATCACTTTGGATCTCGCTACGATGTAAATCATATTATACCTATAAAATTCTGAAAAATAAAATAAGTAAAAATAAAAAATTCGCTGGGTATGGTGGTAACCCCAGTACTTGGAAGACTGAGACAGGAAGATGTCAGGTTCGAGGCCAGCCTCAGCAACTTAGCAAGACCCCGATTCAAACTAAAAAATAAAATAAGGCTCAGAGGTAGAACAACCCTGGGTTCAATCTCCAGTACCATAAAAAAATTCAAAAGTTGTGTGTACTGAATATGTAGAGACCTTTTTCTTGCCATAATTCCTAAACAATACAACATAACAACTATTTTTACAGCGTTTATGTCGTATTAGGTATTATAAGCAATGCATGGATTACTTAAGGTATACAGGAGGATGCAAGTAGGTTATATGCAAATATGACACCGTTTTATGCAAGGGGTTTGCAGAAATAGATCAGCAGAAATGACAACTTCACAAACGAGACGCGTAGCCAGCTCCAGATGTGGTCTGCTCTGGGGAAAGCCATTTTCCTTCACGGGCAGGGTGTGGCAGGGAGGAGTCAAGGCGATCCCTGGCGTAAGTTCTGGTGAGACGTTGGAGGATAGGGACTGCTGTACCTTGGCGAGTCCCTCTCGGGGCTGGGCACAGGGCCCCGGGGGCTCATAAGCGGAGGCGCTCCTGGGTTGAGGTGGTCCCGGCACACAGCTTTGGCCAGGACCAGGGGCTGAAGCCCATGCTGTGGGGAAGCACTCGAGACCACCTGAGCCTGTCCTGGCTCCGGACGTGCAGCTGGCCTCCAGGACCAGCTCGAGCCCAGCCTCGACGGAGAGAGCTGCTGCTCACCGGCCGGTGTCTCCGTCCACAGGGACGCTGGACTGCACGCGCCAGGAGCCGTTGTGTTGAGGTGGCGGTGTGCACCTTTTCAACCCGCACAGAGGACTGTGGGCACACCTGCACATTGAAAACTTGGTGAGGAAGCCCATGGCTGTGGCAGGTGCCAACCCTGGGCTCACTAAATGGATATTAAGTTTTGTTCTTTTTTTTTGTCCTGAGGATTGAACCCAGGAGCATTATATCTCTGAGCTACACCCCCAGCCCTTTTATTTATTTATTTATTTATTTATTTATTTATGTATTTATTGAAACAAGGTCTCACTAAGTTGCTAAGGCTGGCCTTGAACCTGTGATCCTTCTGTCTGAGCCTCCCACATACTGGGATTATATCCGCTACCAATGGGTATTTGACCTCCAGGTGGGTGGAGATTTTAGCTTAGACTTGTGCTTTTAGATGCTTTGCAGATGCTGTAATCCATAGCTCGATGGAACTAGTTCTATATTATTAGCTAAAATCAAAATGTCGCATATCCTTGGCGCTCTGTTTCTATTTGGCATCCCTCCTCGTCCCTGTGTGGGAAGAGGCATGCCGGTGTTTGGGAAGTCACGTGCAGGTTGGTGTGGATACATAGCCCAGGTGTGTGGGAAGCTCATTTCCTTGGGCGCCACATGTTGGGATCCCCGTGTGGTGTGTCACCCAATTGGGGATGAGGACACAAAGTCCCCGCGAGAGCCGAGGAAGCGGCACGAGCTTTCCGGCCATTCTACCTCCTCTGCTCATGGGCTCAGTGATCCTCCTCTGGGATCATCCCCTGTCTTGTCTGAAAAATTGGGGAGAATGATAATGCCCGCCAAGATGGGGCTGTCGTGAGACTGAAGACCAGGTCCTGCCTGCAGCAGCGTGGTTATTAGTTAAAGGGGAGTCTGCCTCTCCCCACGTGACGCGCACTATTTGGGACACATGCCCCCATTTGGATCATAGGTCGGAGCTGAGGCGCGGCATGGCCCCGCCCCCCCAGTCCAGTGTGGGTGCAGGAGGTCGCGGTCCAGCTGTCACACGGACTGGCAGTTTCTCACTGAGGCTCTTTGGGTTTCTCCCCAAGCTCCTGGTGCTGCATCAGCCCAGACGCGATTCGATCCATCTTCCCTTCGGGAATCCTGCTGGCACTTGAAGTCCAAGGTGGCTCACGTGGTATCCTCCAAGTCACCAATGTCCTCGCATCCCCGCACCAAGCCTCCGGCAGTCCAGTGGCCCTTCATGTCCTCCTACCCCTTATCCAGGGCATTTGGAACTCTGGAGTCACCTGCTCTTAACAGGTGCGCCCTCGGGAGGCCAGGTGATTACCTCAGGCCCTGTCTCTGGTCACCTCCTGGGCTCCTGCTCCGCTGCCGGCTTCGAGCATCCCGGGAAGGGCAGGGAAGCCAGCCTGGCCCACCCGGGCTTCCCCGGGACCTTCCTTCGCCACTTGCCCAAATGGAGGCATTTAGGGCACTACGGCAGGCCCAGAGACACCAGGGACATCTGTCTCCAGCATGCTCTCCCTTCCTCCCCGGCTCTAGAAGGGCAGCCCTTCCCTATCTTGTGGGAACCTCCTGTATATCATGTTCTTCTACTCCTTACCCATTAGGACATCTCTGTCTCCCCTTCTCCTGGTTGACAAACCTCATTCCCTTGATCTTGATGGAAGGAATGTAGGGTTAGGGCAAAACCATTTGGCCGGCAATAAGAATATAAAAATATGATCTCCGTGAGTATGATCAATAATCAGAGGATGGTCAAGGGTCATGTGTTTTCTCTCATGTGTGCAAGCTGGAGAGAAAATAGAAAGTAAAAGGGAATTCAGAGAAATCAGGACTGAGACCAGTAGAACGGTGGAAGGGGACGGGAGGAGGGAGGCGGGGAGGAAGAAAACAGATAACGCTGTGTCCACAGGTATCGCTCCAGTCTCACTAACATGTACAGGGAAGGGGGAGTGGGGTGGGATCCGGAGGCAAACACACCAAGTGTTGTGTGTATGTATGTGTGTATCACATTAAACCTCACTGTGATACATAATTACAATCCACCAATGAGAGTACTTAAAAAAAAAGAAGATAGAAATAGGATTTGTTATTACAGAGATGTCAACTCTACACTGTAATTAATCCATTATGATCATTTAATGATGGTAAATCTTCTCATTTGCAAGATGGCACTTGTACCATCTTGTGGGGAAAGTGGGACGAACCCTCACTCTCTTCCTCAGACGGCGTCGGAGGCCCGAGGGCGGAGCCGCCCGCTTTCCCTGGTGGTTGTTCTGCGTCAGGTCTCAGTGCCTGGATACGAAACCGTTTGAAATCCATTTGAAACCTGAGTTCAAAATATATTTCCAAATTCTCTCTCTATGTAATATCTGGTTTGACTTTGAAATGAAAGAAGGTAATATCCAGAACTAAGCCTTTGAAAAAAGCAAACAGACAAACTTTACTTTCTAAAATTCGTGAGGGGTTTTCATTCAAAAGTGGGGTATATAGAGGAACACTCAGGACTGAAATATAAATGTGCGCCCCCCCTGGTGCCAACCCATCACGACACTGTACTGTTCTGAGCCAGAGGGGGCAAAGGTCTGAGGAACTCCTGGATTTGGATTCCTTTAAATCACAACGTGACAAAAACTTAAATTTCACTTACAATAGAATTTGAGATAATACTTATATAGCAGTTATTGCACAAATTGATGCTGTATCCAAGGTTATGGAAATAATGGTTAGCCTTTATGAATAAAAGCACTTAAGTACATAAAATAATATGTAATGAAATTAAGTAATCCGTGTAATAAAAGTGATGCTAATGTGTATCCTAAAGCATATTCTGTGGAAGGAGTCTATTTGCATCTATTTTGCATCTATTTTGCATACTGTGGCTATGTCTTGGGGACGTCACCCTCAGAAGGGACTGACCCTGCTGTCTCAGCAAGGACTAGTTCTCAAGAGTAGGTTGTTGTGCTGTGCAGCGAGGCCACCCCACAGGCTTGGTCCCTTCTGCACGTGGCTGTCCTCCTCTCTGCATCTCCACCATGTTGTGATGGGGACAGGGGCCTTCACCAGAAGCCAAACAGATTGGTACACCCAATGGTGGACGTTCATCCTCCAAAACAGTGAGCTAAAAATGTTCTTTATAAGTTACCCAGCCTCAAGCATTTTGTCATAGCAACACACAATTGATGGAAACATGACCATTGACAGGCTTCTGCCTTTGGCAGAAATGAGTTTCAACACAAGTTTACTGCAGAATGAGGAGGTGGCCGGACCCTCCGCGGCACAAGCTGCTCTGTGTCAAGGCTGGAGGTAAGGGGTGGGGCCAGAGCTGGAACAGGGCCAAGGAGTGACCTCTCAGGTGCTCAGTCTCAGTCATTTTTCCAATTAAACCATTATCACCAATAAGAAAGGAAGAAATTCTGAACTTATCAGTTCTGGACTTTTCTGGATTCTCCCTTTTATTTTCTTCTCTCCCATCCGAACCTGAGATTTGTGGGTACATGCAATGTCTGTCTGTCTGTCTGTCTGTCTCCCTCTCCTCTTTGCTCTTTCACTCAGTCTCTCTCGCTTTCTGGAAGTTGTAAGCCCCATTTAGACATGGGCAGCTTAGAGAAGGGGACATGGGGGAAAGCCCACAGGTCACACACAATGTGGAGCCGAGCCGGCTCTGGGAGGCCAAGGCCCGGGATGTCACATCGTGTTAGCAGGAGCTTAGTAATGAGGAGTTGGGAATGAGAGGGTGGGCGGACAGGGGTGAGACAAAGAAAATACAGAGATGGTTTTCATTCCTTTAACTTATTTGCTTGACTTAAACGTTTTGTCTCTCCAAAGCTGAGCGCTCTCCCCTTAATCAGAATAAAAGAAGCTACCCAGGCGCGGTGGCTCACGCCTGTTATCTCAGTCCTTGGGAGGCTGAGACAGGAGCATCACAGGTTGGAGGCCAGCCTCAGGAACTTAGCGAGACCCTCAGCAATCTCGTAAGACCCTGCTTCAAAAACAAAAATAAAAAGGGCTGGGGGTGTAGCTCGGAGGTAGAATGTCCCTGGGCTCAATTCCCAGTACCAAAAAAAATTTTAATTAAAAAATAAAAGAAGCTTAGACACTTTACTTTTGGGTTGTCTTAAGCACACCTGTGGACAGAAAGGAGACAGAATTCAAGCGCTGCCTGACCGATGGGGACTGGCCGCAGAATGCTGGTGGGAAGGATGTCCGGGCAGAGACTCAGGTTCCGCCGCAGATGGGCTTGGCGTGGAGCGCACCGCCCTGGGTGGGGTCGCCCTGCCTCATTTGGCCTGTGACGTCTCAGGCTCCCTCCGTGTCTCGGCGCAGACGCAAATGCCAGCCGTGCGGAAGTCTGGCTGACAAAAAAGCAGCTCTTTGTATCTCTCTGCGATTTTATTTCTTAAATCCAATTCCCGGGTTCATGAGCATGACTGGGCATTGAGCGGAAGGGCTCCCCCTTCAGAAAAAGTCTCCTTTGGTGACCTGGCTGCAGCGACCTCTGGGGGTGGGACAGGCCTCCTGAACACTGCTCCTGAGAAGAGAAGGCCAAGAGCAGGTGCAGTTCACTTCCTGTCTCCTGGCGTAGCCGGGCATGGCGGCACACACCTGTAATCCCAGTACCTGGGAGGCTGAAGCAGGAGGATCACAGATTCGAGGCCAGCCTCAGCAATTTAGCAAGACTCTGTTTCAAACTAAAAAGTGCTGGGGGTGTAGCTCAGAGATAGAATGCCCCTGGGTTCAACCTCCAGTACCAAACCAAACCAAACCAAAACCAAAAACAATGTGGTGAGTGTCACCTCTGTTTGAAGTAGGACTTACCACCTGAGGTTGCCGCCCTGGCTGTTGGTACCAACACCCTCAGACCCTGCTCTGTGGCCCACAGGGCTGTGGGGTATGGGGCAGAGCTGGGCTTGCTGTGGCTGGGCACACTAAGAGTTTGTGCAGCACTGCATGGGTTCCACAGGTGACCCCAAAGATAGGCCTCAGTCATTACGGAACAGTATGGAGGTTTCTAGAAACACCAACAGTAAAGCTAGCACATTATCTAGCCAGGTCTATATTCTGGGTATACAGTCAAAGGACAGGGAGTCAGCACGCCCGAGAGACGCCTGTGGCACTGCTGACGGTAACCAGGTGAGACCAGCCTGAGCGCCCACCGGCGGATGGATGGATAAAGAAAACGCGGTATGGACTCGGTGCAGTGCCACTCAGCTACAAGGACAGCCACATCCTGTCATTTGCATGTCGAGTGACGTTAAGTCACACACAGAAAGACAAGTGCCGCGTTTCACCTGTCATGTGCGGAAGCTAAATGCAGTCGACCTGCGTGCGGAATAGCGATCGCTAGAGGCTGGGGAGGGCGGACACGGGGGCTGGATTTGAGGAGCGCACTTTCTGCATGTCTTGAAATAGCATGATGAACCCCATTAATATGTACAAGTCATACGTTAATAAAAATGAAATCATATTAAAAAGAGCAAAACTTTAAACCTTCTAGAAGAGAATGAAAAGTTCTGTGACTTGCACTGGAAAGTGCCTTTTTATTTTAAATTTATTTTATTATTATCTTTTTGTGGTGCTAAAGAGTGAACCCAGGGGCATTCTATCTCCGAGCTACACCCCCAGCCCTATTTTATTTTTTATTTTGAAACAAGGTCTCACTGAGTTGCTGAGGCCGGCTTTGAACCTGCGATCCTCCTGTCTCAGCCTCCCAAGTACTGAGATTACAGATGTCCATCACCATGCCTGGCTGAAAAGTCTTATTTTTAAAAAATGGCAAGCTATGTATACTTGATCCATCATCGTGATCAGCAAACATTCATTTTAGCTCCTGCTGTGTGTCATGGTCTACGAAGGCAAAAGCAACGATAGAGGTGTCCTCCCTTATCCATGGCAGATAAATGCTTTTTCCTACATATACAGACCTACGATGAAATTTAATTTACAAATAAGTCACAGTAAGAGATTAACAGTAAATAATAAGGAAAATAGAATAAATATGTCAATGTGTCATAATAAAAATACTTAAAATTTATGAATTTTTTTCTGGAATTTTCCATTCAGAAACCCAACAGCCAGGCCTTGTGGCACACACCTGTAATCCCAGTACTTGGGAAGGTGAGACAGAAGGATTGCAGGTTCGAGGTCAGCCTCAGCAACTTAGTGAAACTGTTTCAAAATTAAAAATAAAAAGGGCTGGGGTGTAGAATGCCCTTGGGTTCAACCCCCAGTACCAATAATAATAATAATAATAATAATAATAATAGTAAGAAATAGTATGTGGTAGAGGCAGAGAGATAGACAATAGAACAGTATAAAGCACTTAAATAGGTGGGAGGGCATGTGGGGATGTAAAAAGTCACACAGGATGGAGCCTACAGGATGCAAAGTCCTGTATCCTGAGTCTCCCAATGTCGGTGCCCAGCTGTGACATGGTACTTTACTATCACAAGATGTCCCTCCATAGTTTTCTTCATAATGGATGAAAGGCATTGGCCACTGATTAATCTGGTATTAAATTAACATCAAATCCCACAAATTCTGGCAGCATATAATGATAATCAGTAATCCCACCACTTACCGTTCATTCAACAAACGATCCTCAGCTGGGCTTGGTAGACAAGGTTGAGTTATGACATTTATTCCTTTTGTCATTTCCCCTCATTGTTGGTGATTTTTTTTCTTAATAATAATGAGATATATCCTGACTCTTAAGAGTGGAAAAGACCTAAGAGCAAAGGAAAGGCCTGTTACCCTTGTTTGATTTAGGATTAACCATAAATAAAATGATTTTTATCTTTGATATTTCCCAAACCTTCTGACTTACTATGTATCAAAAACCATCTTTCTTGGGAGGCGGAGACCGGAGGATCCGGGTTCGCGGCCAGCCTCAGCTATTTAGTGAGGCCCTCCGCAACTTCGTGAGACCCGGTTTCAAAATAAAGGATAAAAAATAGGGCCAGGGGTGTAGCGCGGAGGTAGAACGCCCCTGGGTTCAATCCCCGGTACCGCAAAAAAAAAAAAAAAAATCTTTCCCTGGCCCTAAGAACTTTTAATAAGAATGTGCTTCGCAGGGGCATGTCTTCAACTGTGAGAATATAATTAGATCTTTTCTATTAAATGAATAACTTGACTTAGGCTCCATTTTGTAAAACTACCGTCGTGTAACCTTGTGTGCGCTTGTATTTTTTGTAAAGATAGCATTTCCTGGAAATTGTGAGTGCCACCCCCTCCCCTGGCATCCCCTCCAGCCAATGGCGTAAGGATTGTGAGGCCCCGCTCCCACCAATAGGAGCACGGCACAGGAGCCTTGTGTTGGAAATAAAAGACCCAGCAGTTTGCCACCATGCTGTTCCTGCATGCCTGACTTACTGGTGGCAGGATCCCTTTTTGCAAAAAGTAAAATTTGCCTTGCTGAGCTGCTTTTTTTATGTTAATTTCAGGAGCTTTTAAGAAACTTGCTATTTTCCCTGCATATGAAATTTCTTTGGCAGAATTTTGGAATGAAACTGAATGTAAGTTTGCATATCATTGGCATAATGGTGAATACACACAGTTATGATAAATATGCTAATTTCAGGAGTTATTAAGTAACTTTCAATTTTCCCTGCCTATGAAACTTTTTGGTAGAATTTTGGCATAAAATTGAACGCAAATTGTTTAAATTCCTCTAGAGAAAGGTGTTGCATGCTTTAAAGTAATTCCTTGTTTTTTCCTAACCTATTGATGGCATCGCTAGCGATGGATGATCGCTAACTTCGGATGTGCAACGGGAGAAGACCACCAGTGTTCGTGTCAGGCACAGGGCCCTAATTTATTTCTGAGAAAAGAAAGATACAGCATTATAACTGCTTGTTCAGGGGTCCACAGACACAAAGACTGCTTTTATGGAACCCTCCAGGGCTATCTGGCTGCAACTGTGTGGTCCTAGTGCTCAGGAATGAAAATTGGCACCAGGGCAGGTGAAACCCCCTTTTAGATAAGGAGTATCAAATGTGTGGTCCAGTAAGGGGCTGGCTCTATGCAGGGTAGCCTTGGCTTTTTCAAGGAAAAGAACTCCTCAAGCCAGAGTTTATTATCAACAAAATCTGAGAAATCTGAGTGGAACTGAGAGGCTCAGACACCCAAAATGTGTAGGAAAACAAGAGGAACCTTCACATATTCAGGGAAATTAAAATACACATTCCTCTGTAAAGAAAAATCAATGTGAAATGCAGTATATACCATGGTCTTTGAAAGAGGCCCGAACAAGGTCTGGTGAATTTTCTGGAAGTTGGTTTTGCTTAGGCATTAAACCATGACCAGTCATCTCAGCGTTGTGAGATTTGTCAAAGCGGAGGGGAGTGGGCGCCTCGTGCTGGATCTGTGCACTGGCTCACACCGGCGCTCATGCCTGGCCCGGGACCGGCTTGGCTTTTACCACACCAAAACAAAGATGAGTGCTGGGCTCCAAGGACAGGTTTACAAACGAAATTTCAGAAAGCATCCTTTTGCCAGCCACCCAGAACTCTGACTCACCTGCCTTCCCCCTACCTGGACTCCCAGGGGCCAGAGCCTGCCCTGCGTGGCGCATCACGGCCGGGGGCTCGAATCTCACCACCCTGTCCCCTTTGATGTCCTCTGCCCGTGCCCCCTCAAAAGCTCACTACGAGAGGTTTCACACCCAACCCGGCTCTATTGACGGCTTTTTTTTTTCTTTCTTCCTTTCACGATACTAGGAATTGAACAGTGGAGCATTCTACCTCCAAGCTACACCCCCAGCCCTTTTTAATTTTCTTTTTAAACAGGTGTCACTAAGTTGCTGAGAGCCTAAGTTGCTCAGGCTGGCCTCAAACCCGCGATTCTCCTGTCTCAGCCTTCCAAGTCCTGAGATTACATGTGTGCACCACCATGCCTGGCTTGTTATTTTCTTTTCAACTAGCTGATCAAGTTCCTGGTCTCTGGAGTCCCTTGAAATGACCTCAGGGGCCCAGCAGCCCGTGGCCCAGCACTGCTGTTTGGAAACATTGTTCATTCGTTTTCACTTCCTGCTCCAATTCCGGCACCAAGATGGTCATACAGAGCACGAGGCACAACCTCCTCACCTGCTTCCACACCTGCAGCAGGTGCCCTTGCACACTTCCCTTGTTCTTCTTTTTTTGGGGGGAAGAGGGTACTAGGGATTGAACCCAGGGGTGTTCTACCCCTGAGCTACACCCCAAACCCTTTTTAGTTTGAAACAGGTCTCTCTAGGTTGCCGAGAGTCTCGCTAAATTGCTGAGGCTGGCCTCGAACCTGCAGTCCTCCGGTCTCAGCTTCCCAAATTCTGGGATTATGGGCCTGTGCCACCATACCTAGCTGTGCCCACTTCTTTGAGGTCACTGCTTTCCTGTTCCCCGCAAGCCTGGATTTGCTCTTGGGACTGTGAGCTGCACCGCCAGCATGTAGACCCGACGCCTCCTGCTGCCTCAGACCTCGGCTCCTGTGAACCTGGCCATTCCTGCGTGGCATTTGGAGCTCCACAGGAGTGTCACCTGTCATGTCCCCAGCCTAGCTGTGCCAGGGCAGTGGGATAGGCTGCAGACAGGCCAAAGGACATACCTGGAGACAGCATGGGAGACGCATGCTTCAAAGGGGAAAACTCACAAGAGACCGACAACTGCTCTAGAAAAGCGCAGAGGCGACAGGCCGAGCACACCTCCGTCCCTCGTGGCGTTTGTCCCGTGGCCATTGGCTGGATGCGTGCCAAGTATCCCCTCTACAGTGCGCTCAGATCCACACCGCCCCCACTCAGAGAGAGGCTTCCTTCCTTCCTTCCTTCCTTCCTTCCTTCCTTCCTTCCTTCCTTCTTTCCTTCCTTCTTTCTCTCTCTCTCTCTCTCTCTCTCTCTCTCTCTCTCTCCCTCCCTCCCTCCCTTCCTTCCTTTTTGTGGTGCTGGGGATTGACCCCAGGGGCATTCTACCTCTGAGCTACATCTCCAGCCCATTTTATTTTTTTTATTTGGAAACAGGGTCTCACCAAGTTGCTGAGAGCCTCATGAAGTTGCTAAGGCTGCCTTTGAAACTGTGATCCTCCTGTCTCAGCCTCCTGAGTACTGGGATTACAGACTCATCACCACCCGGCTAGAGAGAGGTTTTCTATGTCTGGCCGCAGAAGCAGTGACGTTGTCAGCACCAGCTCACGCCTGCTTGTCTGACCAGCATCCTAAGGAGCCACTGTCCTGGTGCACCTGCAAGGAAGTGGCTTTCTACAGATGACACCAGCTCACTGCCGTGCCCCGTGTGCAGGAGGGAGCCAGGGCCTCCAGGATGCCGTGGACCTGAACTCTCCCGCCCAGGCTGGCTCTCATTGTCCCTTGACTTGGCCAGGTTTTGGGAAACAGAAAGGCAGCGTTCGGGGACACAGTGTCTTGCCGTCCCCTTTCCTGTGGTAACAATGCACGCCTCCTCATGCCGTCTCCCAGGTAACGTCCATCCAGAGCCACTCCATCCCGCTCCTCCGCCTGCCGGTCTACAGAGCTGTCTTTACCCAGAGCACGCGATGGGTGGCTCGCATGGCCGGCTCCCTCAGGTGACCCTAAGCTGAGGACGTGTGCCCATTGTCTGCAGAGGCATCTCGGTGCCAGAGCAGGTGGCAAAGCTGGATACGTGGAAGGAAACTCACGCATTTCTCTCAGGGTGGGAAACTCAGGCGGGAGCTAGCGGCCCCTCGCCGGCGGCCTCCCAGGAAGAGGCGCTCTGAGCGCACACTGCTCGGCCCTTTCTTCTTTGCCCCGGCATCTGTGACTCTGAACAAAACTGGACTCTCAGTTTTTTCTAGAAAGCCGGCAGAGCGAAGGCGTCCACTCAGGCGATGTGTTGACTCGACACGGGCTCTGCGCTGGGTGCTGTCTTGGACTGAGAACTTGCATCTGGTCTGTGAGGCCTGCTGTACCGAGACACTGTGCCTCCGAGTGGTAGGACCCGGAGCTTTGAATGTTGGGGGTTCAGCAGAGGGAAAAAAGGGGGGATCCTAGGCAGGAGCTTCATGGAAATGTGTCACATGAAGCAGAGGTGGCTCTTGGGGAGGCGAGTGGCTTGCAAGGCTGTCATCAAGCAGCAGAGGATGCTGGCCCATTCCTGCAGAGGGGCGCGCATAGGACCAAGAGGACGCAGCCTCTGGCGTCTGCACCTCTCCTCTCAGATCACACTTGGGGTGCCAAAGCCCCAGAATTCCTTGCCCAAGCATGCCAAACTAGGTCTATTCCCAAGGGCTGACCACCTTGTGCAGTATACATCTGGGCCCAAGAGGTGGCTAAACACACCTGTGGGGACAGAGGTTGGATCTGCAGGCTGCAGGACAGAGGTTGGGCTGAGCACCTGCATACCTGGGAACCTGGATCCCCGGGGGGTTCCTTTGGGTTGGGGTTGGGTTGGGGCCAGAGCTGTCAAACATTTAAACATACTACTTGCGGCCTCCTTCATGTCCTGCTCCGGGTGGTATGTGAGTCCTGCTTTGGGAAGTCATGAGCCACAGAAGACAGCTCAGACTTTATCTGGGCTCCCGGGGATAGGAATGTCTAAGTTAGGAAGCGACTGGATCAGATGTGAGTTTCCAAAGTATCTGTGTGACGTTTTGTCGATGGCTGATAAAGGGGAGCTGGCCGCCATGGCCCACACGGCTGTGAATGGAGGACGCGGGCGTCAGGGTGGGTCTGAGCCCAGGCTCCAGCTCTCCCTGTCGGGTGGACCTGGACAAGTTACTTCTCTCCCCGCATTCCACTTCCCATGACAAATCATGCTGAGGACGTTGTTCCGCGTAAATCAGCCGGAATGAGCTGCAGATGTGAATTTGTTCTCTCGTGAGTATTAAGGAAAACGTCTTACTTTCATGCAAAACCCTAGAAGCAGGCCTGGGAACGCATTCCAACGTGGGCCTCCTCCTCCTCCTCCTCCTCCAGAGCGGAAGCCGCCCGCTCAGGAAATGCAGCGTTCCTCCGGCCTCCACCTTGGCCTACGGAGCAGGAATGTGCGGCCTTCCAGAACCCAGGACCTCCAGGGGAGCGTGGCCAGGCCGCAGGGCCTCCCTCCACGCGTGCGCTCCGCGCCGGCCAGGGCTCCGGTGCCTGGGTTTGTTTTTCTGCCCAGTGGGGCTGCAGAGTTTCATTTTTGAAACCCCCGCCCGCTCAGACGAGGCTGTTTAACAGCTTTGCTCTCAGAGCAGCTGCTTTCTGAGAATCTGCTACCACGTGGTGAGCACTCCAAGACTTCCTCAAGACATGATGGGAATAAGTGTTCCTGGATTTCCCCTAAGAATTGAGACGGGATATTTTTCTCTTATTAAGTTGAAAGAAAGAAAAGAAGGAAGAAAGGGAGGGAGGGAAGAAGGGAGGGAGGAAAAGAAAAAGGAAATGAAAGGAAGAGAGGCGAGGTCAGCGTGGTGGAGGAGGACTCCCAGCTGGTCTTTGTCCGGTGCCTCGCTGCTGCAGGCGCGGCCTCCGCGGGCTGGCCACAGCGTTTCTTAGTGTGCAGGAGAGGCTCAGGAGACACAGTCTCCCGTCTACACGGCTGGGGTATCCCTCCCTTTGCTGCCTCGGGGGCCACGTGGGGCAGTGAGTGAGAGAGCCCAGGAGGAAAGCGATAACGTGTATGGCACACTCGCTGTAGGTAAGCTACTATAAACTTATTTTTCTGGGATTGACTTAGTTATCATGCCTGTGGGCTACACAACTGTTCTAGAGGTCAGTTCTTCACCCACACCACACGGGAAAGCAAGGGTCCCAAGGCATTTGTTTTTTATGAGAATTCAACAAATCACAGAAAAGCAAGTTTATCCAGCCAAACATGCAGAGCGCACCCACCACACGCCCTGCTCTCCTGCGCGGTCCCTTTGCTCTGCTCTACTGAACGGGCCCTTCATGGGCTCCAGGTGGCCACTGGTCTCCTTGGAACACACACCAGGGACTGAGCGACAGGAGTGAGTCAGGATCCATACAGAGCATAAGGGTGTGAGGAAGATGAAAACAGATGATGGTTGGGAGGCTGAGACCTGAGGATCGCAGGTTCGAGGCCAGCCTTGGCAACTTAGCGAAACCCTCAGCAACTTAGCGAGACCCTATTTCAAAATAAAAAATAAAAAGGGCTGGGGTGTAGCTCAGAGGTAGAATGTCCCTGGGTTCAATCCCCAGTACCACAAACCAAACAAACAAACACAGAAAAACATGGCCGGGCATGGGTAGACACACCCATTACCCTATGGTTTAGGAACACCCGCCTTTGGCCAGGCACCAAGCTGCCCATTCATTTGTGATCGCCTCAAATGAATATTTACTCAGTCCTTATTCTGTACGTCACCGAGGCCCGGGTGCTAGGGAGACCACAGTGGGTGAACACGCATCTCCCACGCACCGCACAGTGCGACAGGCAGGAGTCTTACTTGCTCCCCATCACAACGTGATCTGAGAAGCGGCAATCACTGCCCCCACTTCATTCAGGAAGAGTCAAAGTCATAAATACCACCCACGTGTCCAGGGGTGCTGAGCCGGGAGCCCAGAGGACTGTGGCTGAACTTTACCCATGCGACCCCAGGCTCAGCAGCCTGCAAAACCACGCTGAGCCCTGGTTTCCTCACCTGTAACCTGGAGATGAAAACTCCCAGTCAGAAGTCTAAGGATGAGCCAGGTGTGGTGCTGCACGCCTGTCATCCCAGTCCTTGGGAGGCTGAGACAGGAGGATCGTAGATTTAAGGCCGGCCTCAGCAACTTAGCGAGACTCTCGAAAACTTAGTGAGATTCTGTTTCAAAATAAAATGGCTGAGGGTGTAGCTCAGAGGCAGAATGCCCCTGGGTTCAATCCTCAATACTGAAAGAAAAAAACAAAAAGTCTAAGAATGAGGAAGGAAATAAAAGAAATATGAGCAGAAGAGATATAAAGGAAGAAGAGGGAAATATGACTTCACTATGGAAGCCTGTGGAAAGTTCTCCAAAGCCTCACTCCTTAGCCAGGCCTGGTAGTCCCAAATTTTTGAGAAATTTACAAGTCTTTGCTAATTACCCAGAGCATTGCTGAGTGTCCTCAAAGGGGCACCCACTGATCAGGCAACAGAGACCACGCAAAACATACGGAAAGGTGCTGGACACCATACTGGAAATTCACTCACTTGCAAAATACCTTGAACTGTTAATTATCCACCTTCAGAATGGTTAAGCAGGAGAGATATCTGCCGGTCAGAGGACAGAGGTCACACAAAAGCAATCTCCTTGCCACGGTTAAGTACCCTTGAAAAGTTTAAACAAAAGAGATGCCTATTGATAAGAGAGTGGAGGCCCCACCTGGACCCAAGAGATGACCAGACACCCTGAATCATTGTGTGACTGCTGGACTGATGTCGCCCTCACAGACCTCCTCCTGGCCGCCCCCGTGAAAATCTCCTACCAAAGAAGAGCCAGTGCCCCCAAGGGGGTCTCTCACTCTGGAGGTGGCCCCCATTCTCCCCCTTGAATGTGTGTATTCTTCCCTAAATAAATCTCTGTGCGGGGTGCTGGCACACACCTGTAATCCCAGTACTTGAGAGGCTGAGACAGGAAGATCACAGATTCGAAGCCAGCCTCATCAACTTAGTGAGACTCTCAGCAATAGGGTCTTCATGACAACCTGTTTCCAAATAAAAAATAAAATATGGCTGGGGGTGTAGCTTGGGGGTAGAATGCCCTTGGGTTCAATCCTCCAGCACCACAAATAAAATAAAATAAACCTCTGTCTATGTCTCTGACTGGCTTGTGCTGGAATTCTTTTCTGTCATGTAAGCCAAGGACCCCACCAGTCCTAAGTTGCGTTCCCCTCTGTCCCCATCTGGGAACTCCTCCAAACACTTCACAGAATCAACCCTTCTCCTGTGACAAGATCAGTGTGGCAAAATCCCAAGAAACAAGAGTCTCAAAGACCATGAACAAGCCGGACGCGGTGGCGCACGCTTGTAATCCCGGTACCAGGGAGGCTGAGACAGGAGGATCGTAGGTTCGCGGCCAGCCTCAGCTACTTAGTGAGGCCTGGGCAACCTAGTTAGACCCTGTTTCAAAATAAAAGAATAAAATAGGGCTAGGGGTGTAGCTCCGAGGTAGAATGCCCCTGGATTCCATCACCAGTCACACACGCACACACACACACACACACCCTGACCATGATCAGCATCACAGGACTGGGATGCACACACTTGCCAGCCCGTCCCTTGCAGGGTCCTTTAGACAGCGCCGTGTGGCTGCGGAGTTCCTGGCAGCAATGGTTCCGCCGCTCCTCACACTCGCAGCGTGCTTTCTGGGAACCTGCACCAGCTCACTCTCGCCTGCCCTCATGTTCTCACCTTGCCTCTCTAGCTGCCTATTTCCCAGCGTTTGGGGAGGGGGTGTCTTCTCCCCTACTGCACCCTGGGGCCTCACTTTTGCCCGGTTGCTGGTCTCCCTCCAGCCTCCTTGGTGAGCATCACAGATACCTAAGACTCCAAGTGTTGGAGGCAAGGACTTGAGGCCCAGGCGCACACACAGGTGCACCACGTGCACGCGGGGCAGCCTCCCCAAGGCCCCTCAGCCCCTCGCTCTCATTCACACCTGGCCCTCTGTCAGAGTTGAAATCTCAAACTCACTCGGACTCTTCCACTTCCACGCCACATACGGCTGTTTTCTGATGCTATAACGAAATTCCAGAGGCCAAGTACTTTATAAAGAAGAGAGGTTAGTCAAGCATGGGGGTACATCCCTGTAATCCCAGAACTTGGGAGGCTGAGACAGGAGGATGGCAACATAGAGAGACACTCAGTAACCTAGCGAGATCCTGTTTCAAAACAAAAATAAAATTAAAAGGGCTGGGGGATGTAGCTCAGAGGTAAAATACCCCTGGTTTCAATCCCCAGTAACACATACACACATGCGCACACATGCGCACACACGCACTCACACACGCACACAAAGAGGTTTATTTAGCTCACGGTTCTGAAGGCTCGGGGGTTCAGGGGCATGAGCCTGCATTCTGGTGAGGGCCCTGGCTGTGTGAGAGGGTGGAAGCTAGAGGGATTCAGGGGCCAGGTTTGCCCTTTTTATTTCCTTTTGTTGGTACTGGGGATTGAACCCAGGGGTGTTGTACCTCTGAGCCATACCCCAGAACTTTCTACTTTTTTTTTTTTGCAGTACTGGGGATTGAACCCAGGGACATTCTACCTCCGGGCTACACCCCCAGCCCTACTTTTTTTCTTTATTTTGAAACAGGGTCTAAGTTGCGGAGGCCTCACTAAGTAGCTGAGGCCGGCCCCAACCAGGATCCTCCTGTCTCAGCCTCCCAAGTACTGGGATTACAAGCGTGCGCCACCATGCCCGGCATCTACTTTTTATTTTGAAACAGAGTCTTGCTAAGTTGCGGAGGCTGGCCTTGAACCCACAATCCTCATGTCACAGCCTCCCAAGTACTGGGATTACAGGCATGCACCACTGCACCTGGCTAGGTTTGCCCTTTTTTATAACTACTTGCGTTCACAGGAACTGACCAGGGTCATTCAAAAACTACAAGGGCAACGGACCCAATGACTTAACTACCTCCCACTAGACCCCGCCTCTTAAAGGGCCCACCATTTCAACACTGCCACACTGGGACCAAGCTTCCAGTACATGAACTGTTTGGGACAGGCACCCTTGGTCCTCAGCATGACCCCCCCCCCACACACACACACACACAGTCCCCTGACTTCTGCACACCCCCCACTCTGGCCCTCTTGCGCCCCCTTGCTGAAAGGGGAGACTCGTGGTGCTGATGAACCTACACATGTGCGTTCTGTGCCGTCTCTGCTCACCTCTGAGCCGCGGTGCCCCACAAGTGTGTCACCTGCATGCGTTTGTTTTACTTGTGTCTACTGATACCAAATACTGTATTTAATTAGCATGAAGCACCCTGGGGGAACAGGTAGAATTACATATGCATATGAACAAATTCCTATGTCTATACAGACAGGCACATCTTGTGGTCATGTACAGCTCTCTAGTTCTATCAATAGAGACACTTTACAATTATCTACATCTGGAAATATTTATCAAATAAGGCCGGTTCTGCAGAGGGGGCCAAACAGGACCTGGCCTAGTAGGAGTGGCCTAGAAGACAACTGGAGACCCCTAGCAGGGCCAGAACTCACCCTGTGCGTCTCCTCTGACGGGGAGTTTTACAATTTTCCCCAAGAACATCTGCACCAAGGTGCTCTGGGGGGTTGAAAGGCGGGGGTCCCCACCTCTGGCTCCTCAGTGGGTCCGCGCCCCTGCAGGCAGCCTCTGACGGCGGAGGAGACAGTCCTTTCTCTCTTAGCTCGCAGCTCCCAAATCCTTATTTTGCCAACATGTATTTTTTTTTCTGAAAAACAAACAAACAAAAGTAACCACAGAATGTAACCTAATCCTTACTTGTGCAATCCTGTTAGCTCTTGCTGTTTGTCTAAGGGGACAGAGGGAAAGAGAGCAAGAAGTTTAGCAGAACTCCAAATGGTGCTTTCTTCTGGGGACCACACCTCCCATCTGTTCCTAATGGGCCAGGGCTTGAGGCTTCCCACCTGACTGTCCCAAACTATATTCCCCAAATGGCCTGTTTTGTTCCCTTTGGTTTTATTTTTTCTTTCATAATTGTATTATTTTAATTAAATATATTAAAATTTTAAACTGGACACGGTGGCACACATTTGTAATCCCAGTACCTGGGAGGCTAAAACAGGAGGCTCACAGGTTGGAGGCCAGCCTTAGCAATTTAGCAAGACCCTCAGCATCTTAGTGAGACCCTGTCTCAAAATAAAATATTAAAATAGGTCTAGGGGTGTACCTTAAAGATAGAATACCCCTGGGTTCAATCGCCAGTACCAAAAAAAAAAGTTTTTTACTTGTGACTGTGAATATCAAATACTGTATTTAAAGGCTTTAATTATACTGAGTATAATGAGGCACCCCAGAGGAGCAGATATAATTACATATGCATATGAACAAATTCCCATATCTACACAGACGAACACGTCTATGCAGTCATGTGCATCTCTCTATCACTAGACACATTTACAATTGTCTAAATATTTCCAAAGAGTATGATCATTGCCTTCATCCGTTCAAGCTGCTATAGCAGAATGTCGTGAAGGGTGACTGGTGAACAGGGACTTATTTCTCATGATCCGGATGGTTCTGGAGGCAGCCTCGGGGCCTGGGGGGCCTCTTCCTGCGCACCGGTCAGTGTCCTAGCGGTGTGGAAGGGTCTCTTCTCTAAGGGTGTAATCTCATTCAGGAGACCACCCTTGCAAATTAACCACGTGCAAAGGCTCCGCCGTCTAATGTCGCCAGCTGTATCCACCAGCATTCTTGCCGCTATCATCTAAAGACTGACCACGGAACTTAGAGGAAAGAAGATTGATTTTCTTAGAGTTTTGGGTTCAGTCCATGTGGGGCCGGGGATCTCAGCATGGCGGCAGGAGGCAGAGGGAGGGAGAGCTGTGCTCCTCACATCATGGAGCAATAGAGCGAGCAGGGAGAGGAGGAACCATGCTTATAATCCCCTCACCTTCTCAAAGCACACCCTACCAGCCTGGGCCTCCATCCAGGAAGACAGGGTGGGCAGAGAGAGGGGGCGAGAGAGCCCTGCCCAAGTCTCTGCAGGCATGGCAGACAGAGATGATGCACAGGATTCGAATGCAGCCCGGGCTCTTTCATGAGCACCGGCTGTGAGGGGCACAGCCCGGAAGGTGACTTAGCACATGGCCCTGGGATTGTCCTGGGCTCAGAGAAGGCAGATCAGAGACACGCTTCTCCCGGGAACTCTCAAGAGGCTGGGCCAGGAGGGCCTCAGAGTCCTCTCTCCCTTAAGCGACCTGAAGGCTAATTCTTGTTAGAACAACTGATTTTATCTGGGCATGATGGCACATGCCTGTAATCCCAGTACTTGGGAGGCCAAGACAGGAGGATTGCAGGTTTGAGGCCAGCCTCAGCAACTTATGAGACCCTGTTTCAAAATAAAACATTAAAAAGGCTGGAGGTATAGCTCAGAGGAAGAATGCCCCTGGGTTCAATCCCCAGTACTACCATAAACAAACAAACAAACAAACAACCGATTTTATACGCATCCACAAAAAACACGCACTTGAGTGAACACCAAGGCTCCGGCTGTGGCGTGCGTCCTTTTGCACAAGTTCAAGCTTAGAGCCCGGTGCTCTCGGCTCGCAAAACGAGAGGGCACCGCTGCATCTTTCTCTTGCTCATTTCTGTCTTTCTTTCTTCTTCTTTTTTCCCCTCCTCTTCTGGTCTCTGAATTCTCTCACTTCTTCTTGATTTGCCCCCAGCTCTTCTTCTTGAAGCTGCTTCTGTTCTGCCTGCCTCTCCTCACTTGCGTGAGCATCGGCGCAGGCCTCTTGAGTGTGAAGAGGGCCACAAGCGTTTGAGAGCGAGTCCTAAGTAGAGGATGTTCTCAACCTCCGCAGGGAAGAGAAGAACACTCCAGCTGATAATGTCTTTTCCATAAAGCCCTTGACTGAGTGGCTCTCTTTGTTTTAATTGAAAGCCAAAAGCTCTTGAAAATAAATATGGATCTCCAGAGAGGGAGGGATAAAGAATGCAGCTTTAAGCCGGGCGTGGTAGCACACACCTGGAATCCTAGTACTTGGGAGGCTGAGGCAGGAGGATCACAGGTTCATGGCCAGCCTCAGCAATTTAGCAAGACCCTCAGCAACTTTAGATCCTTTTTCAAAATAAAAAATGTACAGAGGTCTGGGGGTGTAGCTCAAAGGTAGAATGCTCCTGGGCTCAGTCTACAGAACAAACAACAACAACAAACCAAGATAGAATGCCACTTTATTTCACGCAAATATCATGTGGGGAAGTCCAGGTGACCGCTTGTCCAAAGCAATCAGAGACGGGCATGGGGTGGGGACAGGACAACTGAGCTTAGAGGACACCCTGAGACAGCAAGCAGGAAGGATTATTGAAGAGGGGGTGACTGACCAGTGAGGAGGACTGTCATCACTCAGGAAAGAAAGGCAGAGATGTGGCAGAGACTACAGGCTGTGGCATGCTGTCAGCGACAAATGTCCCCAAGGAGGAATAGGACTGTGAGGTGAGAGCGGGAACTGGAAGACCCACCGAGAACTGGGGTACCCATGTTTACAGCCGCACAATTCACCATCGCCAGACTGAACCAGCCTCGGTGTCCAGCTCCAGAGGAACGGCTGCGAAACCGTGGCGTAGACACACAGCGGAGTTCGACTCAGCCATACAGGAAAACAAAATGATGTCGCTTGCAGGAAATGGAAGGAACGAGAGAGTAGCATGCTCGGTGAGATCAGTCGGTCTCATAAAGTCCAAGGGTCCTGTGTTTTCTGTCATGTGGAAGGAAGCTAGAGAGAAAATAGGAAACAAAAGGGTCTTCAAATAAATGAGGAGAGACACTAGTAGAATAGTGGAGGGAAGAAGGAGGGGGAGGGGAAAGAGGAGTCTGATGAAGGAAACAGCCCAAACAACGCTACGTTCATACGTGAAGTTATCAATACCAATCTCAATAACATGTATGGGGAGGGGAGGAGCAGGGTGGGGTAGCGTGTGCATGGATGTTTCTAGCATTCTGAACATCATCATTATTATTATTTTGGTCGGCCTTCTACCTCTGAGCTACACCCCTAGCCCTTTTTATTATTTTATTTTGAGACAGAGTCTTACTAAGTTGCTGAGGATCTCTCTAAGTTGCTGAGGCTGGCCTCAAACCTGTGATCCTCTTACCCTAGCTTCCCAAGTACTGGGATTACAAACGAGCGCCACCACACCTGGCCTGAACCTCATTATGATGTATAGTTACAATGCGCCAATAAAAAAGAGAAATTTTTCAAAAGAAAGAACTGGAGTCCAGTCGGGGCATGGCAGTAAGGAGGGCGAGGAAGAAGAGGAATTTCAAATAACAACAACAACAATAATAATAAAGCAAGTATTTTACGTCTAAGAGAATACTGCTTCCTGGCATTGGCAAGCGGACGGACGCAGCAGGCATGACAGCCTTCTCCTGGGCCTGGCCCCCACGGGGCTGTCTGGAAAAGAAGGAGGGTAAAGTGCATTTCCCAAGCCCTGGTCTGGCCAGGCCTCTAATTTTACTTGCATGAGTGTGCCCTGATGGATTGTGAGGGGGAGGAGGCGGGTCGGAAATAAACCAGGCCACAGCGGAGCCTAATCCGCCGCAGCTGGGGCTGGGGGCAGGCTGGCTTCAGGACGAAGCATTCCCTGGAACCTGCCCTGCTAGGCGGCCAGCGCGGGGGCGGGCGGGGGACGCGGCTGTTACTAGGGACCCGCCTGAGATGTGAGCTTGCAGAATTCATTGCTCTAGATTAAAACCACATTTACAGGGAACAAGCTGTGGGGGTGGGGAGCACGCATTCAGACTTCCTGTCCGCTTGCAAGATGTACCAAACTAGGAGGGCTGGGGCCACCCATTTGCTTGACTGATACTTTGGTTGGTATTTGGCGGGGAGGGAGGGTTGAACCCAGGGGCATTCTGCCGCCGAGCTACACCCCCAGCCTTTTTTTTTATTTTTTTATTTTTAAACAGGGTCTCGCCAAGTTGCTGAGGCTGGCCTCAAACCAGCAATCCTCCTGTTGCAGCCTCCCAAGTACTGGGAGTACAGTCGGATGCCACCGAGCCCAGCACTGGCCCATACTAGAAAGGGCCATCGAGCCGAGGACTGTTTAAATGGACTAACCAAGTCGCTTTGGGGACCTGGAGGCCCTGTCCTTGGTCAGGGTGAGGAAGTGGTGCCCTGGGCAGCGTGGGCAAAGCGCAAGCAACCATTCCCCCATCTTCCCACACTCTGCTGTCATGTGGATTAGAGATTATAAATTCACTGCTTTTTTTTTCTCCTTGAAAATAATTTCCTTCCAGAATTAAAAAAAAATGTTAAAATGATCTGGGTGTGGTGCCACACACCTGTAACCCCAGTCCTTGGGAGGCTCAGACTGGAGGATCGTAGGTTTGAGGTCAGTGTCAGCAACTTGGCGAGACTCTCAGCAACGTGGTGAGACTTTGTTTCCAAACAAAAAATAAAAAGGTTTAGGGGTGTAGCTTGGAGGTAGAACACCCCAGGGTTCAATCCCCAGTACCAAAAATAAATAAAGAAAGTTCAGAGGACCCACAGCTTGGGAAGCAGGTGTGTTAATGGCTGTATGTCACACCCGGTGCTGGAGCTACCGCAGAATTTACAAAGGGATTCACTGCAGGATCTCTGGGGCCATGTGTGAGGGGTTGCTTGGGCTGAGGACCCCAGTCCTGGGGCCCGTGGACCGCGTTTCCCCTTGGACCTAACGTCAAGGAGGCTCTGTCTGAGTGTGGTGGCTGTGCTTGGGAGACAGGCCAGCCTCAGCAAGACTTAGCAACACCCTGTCTCAAAATAAAAAATTAAAAACTAGGTCTGGGGAGTGTAGCTCAAAGGTAGAACGCTTGTGGGTTCAATCACTAGAACCAAAACAAAACAGCCATGAAGAGCGGACGCTGCCCACTCACCTGTAAGGGCCGGGGGTTGAAGCAGGTGCTGGCCTTCAGGGCCGGGCAGAATGACCAGCTCAGGTCACCGAGGCCCCGACAGACGTAGACCTGACACAGGAGGCGGTGGCACAGAAGGCCAGCTGAGCCCGCCCATGGACAAGAGGCTGACGTTGAGGCCAGCGGTCCTGCTCTAAGCTCTGGCTTGGGGCTCAGCAGTGACAGGAGAGACTTGCAGACTGGCCAGCCGCCTCCACGCCCTGGGGAGAAGGAGGCTGATAGAGACTCTTCTGAGACTTCAGGTGACTTGAGAATCAACAGGAAACTTCCATTGAGAGTTTAAAACATAGCAAGATCACGTAAGGCACCAGTGGTGGCTTTCCGGGTGCAGGGGAAGAAACCCTCCGCCTATGACCTTCTAAAGGAACAGGGACTGGAGGAGCAGGGACTGTGCTGCACAGAGGCATAGCGCTGCGAGGATTTTCTTTTCTTTTCTCTACCTCTGAGCTATACCCCCAGTCCTACTTTATTTTTTATTTTGAAACAAGGTCTCGCTAAGTTTCTGATGGTCACTAAGTTGCTAAGGCTGGCCTCAAACCTGCAATCCTTCTGCCTCAGCCTCCGGAGTACTGTGATTACAGGCGTGTGCCACCACACCACCAAACAGCCTGGTTCTAAATCAAAGAGCAAGGTTCAAGGGTGGGGTGTGCCTGGAGGAGGTGGGTCCCTGGGGGCACGGCCTTGGGGACTCTATATGTCCCTGGCCCCTTCTTCTCGCTCCCTCTCTCTCTCTCTTCTGGGCCACCATGAGCTGACTGGTTTTTCTCTGCCCCACACGCTCTGCTGCTGTGGCTTCTGCCGTGGAGCCAGCCGCCCATGGACTATACCTCTGAAACTTCTGAAACCAGGAGCCCAAATAAACCTTTCCTGCTCTAAGTTGTTCTTGTCAGGTATTCCGTCAGTGCTGGAACAGGTCACTAAGAAAGGAGCACAGCACTGGCACCTGGTGAGTGCCTTCCTGCAGCATCAGGACACGTGGAGGGCGTCACATGGTGAGACAGAGCAAGCATGGCCGGGTCGAGTCTCCAAGGCCACCATGGGCCCACCCTCTTGACCTCATCTAATCTAACCACTTCCCAAAGTCCTCCCCTCCAAACACCAACAACATAGGAACTTGGGGATAAAGTTTCCAACACATGAACTTTCGGGTACACACATTTGAACTGTAACATATGAGTTTTCTATACTGGGCTTTCAACACATACGCTTCCGGACGGGGCATTTTACACCCAAACCATCACACTCTCAGACTTCTCAGCCTCTGAAATCATGACCTGAATAAACTTCTATTCTTTATAAAGTACCCAGTCTGTGGTATTTAGTTATAGCAACAGAAAATGGGTTAAGACACCAGACTGGAGCCAGAAATCCTTTCCCCTTAGCAGGGGAGGGCCCACAGCCCAGGTCACTGGGAACTCTTGGCTCTGCCTCCTTGGCACTGTGGGGCAAACCTTAGCCTTTCTCAGAACACATTTAGAAAATTCACTGTGCCAACTCAGGCTGCTCGTGTGACGGAGACTGAGGCCTCCAGAAGAGAGGCTGGATGTAGCACCAGTGTCCTCCTTCTTGGCCCAGCCCCTTGAGACCACATCTGTGTTCCCAGGAAAGGCTGAGTCCCAAGTCCCTACCCTGAAATCACTGCTGCAGGCAGAAAGGAGAAGATACGAGGACCTTGCTCAGGTCTTTAACCTCTCATTCACTCCTGTGAATGCAAAAAAAAAAAAAAAAAAAAAAAGAAGAAGAAGAAGAAGAAAAGAAAAAAGAAAAAACGTGCTCAGGTTGCTATGTTAGTTGGGGAATAAGGAATTAGGGAGAAAGAATCACGTATCAGTTACTCTTCCTACATTATAAACCCCTCCAAAGTTTAGTGGCTAAAGCCAGCACTGAGCTACTTTGCACCTCTCTTGGGCTGCTGGGGCGATTTTCCTGCCGATCTCACCTGGGGTCATGCATGCGTTTGGCTGGAGATGTTGCTTCTGTTTTCTGCAGTGCCTTGACAGGGGTCAGGCCGGAGCAGGATTTAGGAATTCATAGGATATCTATGCAAACACCTGCAATGTGATGACAGATCCAGCCAGGTAAAGGTGAGGTGTGTTCTACCTCCACTATTTATTCATCTCACAAACATCGTTAGAGAGACAGGAAGCTGCACAGGCTGGCTGGCTGAACACTGTTCCTGACCTTTCCATGTCACGCTAGAGGCAAGACAGATGGCAGCTGATCATCCCCACGTCAGACTTGAGTGGAGGCAAGAAGCGCTCGGAAGCCGGGCTTGGCGGCTCACGCCCGTAATCCCAGCACTCGGGAGGCTGAGACAGGAAGATTGCAGGTTTAAGGCCAGCCTCAGCGATGTAGCAAGACTCTTAGCAACCCAGCAAGACCCTGTTTCAAAACAAAAATTAAAAAATAAAAAGGTATAGCTCAATGGTAGAAGAATGCCCCTGGGTTCAATTCCCAGTAACACACACACACACACACACACACACACACACACACACACACACACAGAGGGACTTGGAGAACACAGAAAAGGAACACAGATCCTGCCCAGCAGGTCAAGGGAGCTTTCCAGAAAAGGCCCTTGGAAGATGAACATGGGGCGGTAGAGATGCTGGGAAGACGTGCATCCTGAGGGACAGGGGTTCGTGGGGAGGCGACAGGTGGGTGCGAAGCTCATCTTGTTTGGGAGACACCCAGAAGTGGCCGTCCACTGACAACTTTTCTTATTAACTTGAGAAGAGTCTGCCAGCCAAGGAAACATACTACCTTTTCAAATAAAGCAAAGAGAAGAACAAATATCGATGGAAGCACTGTCCGCCCAGGGGCCAGGGGCCGAGGCGTTGGTATGCGTGGGCAGGTGTGGGTAGCCAGTGGCACGCAGGCTTTGGCATAGGACTAAAAGGTGGTTTGAAGTAAGTTAGGGCCCTTTCTTTCTCTTCTCTTCATGTGATGTGAACTTCTTAGGAAGGCATCTGAGTATGGCAGATGATCTCACCATGACGACTGATAGCCACGGTCACTCTGTCATCCTGAGACCTGGCCTCCGCCCCCAGGCTCCTTCCTCCTTAGACAGGACCTGTACTTCTCAGATTCCCTCGTCCTTGAGCGTGGCCCCGCCCTCGAGTTTCCTCATCTTTAGGTATGGCCCGCCCTCAAGGTTTCCTCTTCATCTCAGACAGCCCTGGCACCTCCAGCTTTCAGATCTGCATTCCAGAATCAAAAAGCAAAAAGAGGAGGAAGGGGGAAGTGTTGTGATTTGGATTTAAAATGGCCCCAGACCGCACGTGGTGGAAGGGGCAGCCACATTGGGGGCGGGGCTTGACTTTGGGGAAGGGTCCCTGGGGTGCAGCCAGGGACAGTGCTTTCCCACAGCTGCTGCAGCTACCTGATCCTCTCTCCCCTGCCGCCATGAGCTGACACCAGCTCTCGCCCTCTCTCTCTGCTCCCCACCATGATGGCCTGAGGACCTGCAGCCCCGGCTCCTGCTTAGAAGCCAGTCTCATAGGGACTGAGCTCTCCAGAACTGGGCGCAGACCACCTTCCTCCAAGTTTTGCATGTCAGGTGTTCGGGACACAGAGGTGAGAAGATTGACTAAAACAGGAAGGCTGAAACATCTGTAGAACCATCTTTAAAGATGCTTCCTGAAAGCCCTTCCCAGGCTAGACCTGGAGCACCGACGGCCATGAGGGAGGGAAAGTTGTATTTTATACTTTGGAATACTAGCACCACAGTGAAATCAGACTCTTAAAGAGAAAGGCTATAGGAGGCTGAGCAAGAAACTATCCATTTCTTTTTTTCTTTTTTTTTTTTTTTGGCGGGGTGGGAGGTTACTGGGGATTAAACTCAGGGGCCTTCTACCTCTGAGCTACACCCCAGCCTTTTTTATTTTTTAGTGTTTTTTTTTTTTTGGTGGCACTGGGGATTGACCCCAGAGGCATTCTACCTCCGAGTTACACCCCCAGGTCTATTTTCGTTTTGGAAATAGGGTCTCACTAAGTTGCGGAGGGCCTCACTAAGTTGCTGAGGCTGTCCTCGAACCTGCAATCCTCCTGTCTCAGCCTCCCAAGTACTGGGATGACAGGCATGTGCCACCACGCCCAGCATATTTTTTAGTTTTTTAAACAGGGTCTCACTAAGTTGCTGAGACTGGCCTCCAACCTGCAATCCTCCTGTCTCAGCCACCCAAGTCCTGGAATTATAGACGTGTGCCACTGTGCCTTGTGCAACTAGCCATTTCTTGACAGGAGGCCATCAGGAAACCTGTGAGTGTGAGTGTGAGTCCAGGAAAGGGGTGCAGAGGAATTGGAGCACAAGCTTTCTTCTTTTTGTCTTTGTTGTGACAACCAGGCTGTCTTCGTAGAGAGATGTTCCCTGTACACAGGTTAAGTTGCCCTCAGATACTCTGTAATGAGATTCCTTTTCTTAGAGGGTCAAAGGCTGGGCCGAGTATGTGATCGCGTGTTTTGGTTATAGTTCTTTGAATTTTTCCAGAGGAGTTGTGCAGACGAGCAGTCCTCATAGAAGGGCTCATAGCCACCCTTACTGAGTGTCAGTGGGATCCGGAGTGGAAAAGCCCCATTTCATGCTTCTGCTCTCGCCAGCATGCTCTAGTTAATTAAAATGACACAAGATTATTGTTAAGATCCATAAAATGTGTCCTTCCTCTCTTTGTCCATAACACAGAAGCAAGCAAAAAATAAATAAAATAAAAAATCCAGGCTAATTTATCTCCGTTCATTCCCTTGTCTTGTGATGTGGTTCCTAAGTCATCTGTCCTCTGACATACTGTGCGAGTTTGCTGCGCTTGGATTTCGGTTGTTGTTTGGAGACTGGAGACTGAAAACCCAAAACGAGCTGACTGAGCTACCAAAGAAAAATAAATGCGACAGATGAGGGGAAACTGCTCTTGGGTTCTGTTCTCGGCAGTTCCTACGAGTTCGTGGTCGTTGTTGACTTTGCTAATGTACAGTGATGACCCTCACTAGACTGGCTGGCTCGGATTTCAACTTCATCTACTTAAATCCCATCTTTCTAAACTGCAGCAAGCCAAGCAAGAGCCCTGTTAACTCTGATGCTCTCAGGCTGGAGGCTTGCGTCCCCAGGGCTGTGCACGTTGACTGGCTGCACAGTCCTGGAGCAGCTGTGTGTGTCCCTTCCGTTCCTGAGGTGGGCCGTCTGCACCAGGATGGGGGGCTAGAGCCGGCACTGCTCAGAGGAGACCTCCTGGGGTCAGCGCCAAGGTGACGACTCTCCAGGGGCACAGTGAGGCAAGGCTCGCCTCCTCGCCCTCTGTTTTCCCAAGAATAATAAATAACTCCTTATCCAAACCCAAGGCTGATGTTTATCTCTTGGGTGGTGGAGACATAGAACAACAGCTGCCTGCTCTATTGAGACATTTGAGCTCCAAACCATGGACTGACATTCGTGAGATGCGAGATTCGTCATGCTGAGCCCTCCCGAGGAGGCCTGTTCCAGGACGGATGGATGGAGGTTTCCCAAAGTGAGATGAAGTGAAAAGAAATGGAGCACCTTTTCCCTCTTGAAAACAAAACAAAACCAACCAGGCGTGGTGGCACATGCCTCTAATCTCAGTACTTGAGAGGCTAAGACAGGAGGATCGCAGGTTCAAGGCCAGCCTCAGCCACGTAGTGAGACCCTCAACAACCCCAGAAAAGCTAGTGTGTTGGCAGTGCAGGTTCAGAGGTGGGGCGTGGCCCGGAGGACTGCATCTATCCCCGGGTGCTTCCGGCCAACACGAGCTCAGAGCAGCTTTCCTCTCCCACACACCGTGCTGCTGTGATCTGCCTTGAGTCGGCTGACTATGGACCGTTCCTCTGCAACCATGAGCCCAAATAGATCTTTCCTCCTCTAAGTTGTTCTTGTCGGGCATTCTGGTCACAGCAACAAGGCAAGCTTTCCCTGAACATAGATTCGCGCTTCTTCATTACGGTTTCCTCACCCCCAATCCTCTTCTGAGCTCCTGGAGGTTCCCAGGCCGGTGTGGGAAGGATGGAACCCACTCTGAACTTTCTTTGTTCACTGGAGGAGTCTTACCGGCTTGTCATTGGACAAATTCTTTTTAAATCCCATCCTCTATTGCTTGTGACCTAGAAGCAGTTGGCTTTCCCAACCCTCCAGGGACTCTTGGACTTTCTCGTCTCCCATTTATTTCTCCTTATAAATGGCCCCGCTTTCTGCTGGGCTTCTCTCATTCTTGGAGCACCCTTCCCAATGTAGCCCATGCAAACGTTGAATCTTTCTAATCACGTCTCCACCTCACACTCTCAGTTTCATTAGGCACAGGATATGCCTCCCAATTTTCCTAGGCAATGGTTTTACCAAATATTTAAAAATTCAAACATGAATTTCCATGTTTCCAGGCTTACGACATAGCTTCTTTGCCACCTACTACAAGGACCTGTCTGCTTCCTACCCTGCCAATACACCGGGCAGGGCTCAGTAACCCACAGCTGGCACGTAAGCGTCACTGAGAAAGTCTACATACTAACATGGGGGCATGCTCGAAATGAATGGAGAAAGACACAGAGGATAACTTGCACGCAAATACCATTTGACTTAAAAACAAAACAAAACAAACAAAAAACACTTGCTTCAAAATAAAAAAGTGGAAGGAAACGGGCCAAAATGTTAACAGTTTCTTCATGTGTTACTTTTTCCCTTCACTTTTTGGTGTTTTTGGAATTTTCTATAAAGACCTTTGAAATGAAACAATCTTATTTTAAAATTTTGAAAAAGAGCTGGGCGTGGTGGCGCATGCTTATAATTCCAGTACTTGGGAGGCTGAGACAGGAGGATTGCAGGTTCATGGCCAGGCTCAACTACTTAGTGAGGTCCTCCGCAACTTAGTGAGACCTGTTTCAAAACAAAGAATAAAAAATAGGGCTGGGGGTGTAGCTCGGAGGTAGAATGCCCCTGGGTTAGATCCCTGGTACCAAAAAAAATTTTTTTTGAAAAAAATAAAAGGTTGGGATCTTCAGCTCTCCCTGGGAAATTCTGGGAGGAAAGTGGGGCTTTGCTGTGAGTTTTAGAGTTTTATATCATTGTGATCCTCATTTAAAAGAGAATAACTCGCATTTCCATTTGTTGGAAATTTCCACTGTCATTGACCCAAGAGAACAATTATGCTAATAGCTAATTAAATTTTTGACCCATAGTGACAGAAAACTCATGAACACTTACTATCATGCTATTTATCCCAGAATTTCTCCACTTTATTTTTTAATGATCTATTTTGAAACAGATCAAACCGTACAGAAAAGTTACTGGAATCGTATTTTTAAAAATCCCATTCTTCCTTTAATGGCTTACATTTGCCACGTTTTCTCCATTATCCCTCTCCTCTATCTATCTATAAACATAAGTCACTAGTTGCAACTTGGTGAGACCCTGTTTCAAAACAAAAAATAAAATATGACTGGGGGTGTAGCTCGGAGGTAGAATGCCCCTGGGTTCAACCCCTAGAGCCCCCCCCCCACAAAAAGATCTAGGGATGAGAAGAAAAGATGAACCCTAGTTCGTACTTTCAGTATTATTTATTCTCCTAATTTCCAAGGATCTTTGCTTCACAACCTTCCCCCATGTGTAGCACCTTGATTGGGTTTTAAGCTCACTGCAGGTAGAGGTGGCGCTTTGGGTTGTACTCTCGGTGCTAATAAAATCCTGGCCCGGCAACCGTTCAGATGCAAAGAGTTGACTGGTTAATCATATAACACCTGCACGTGGCCAAATTTTCAAGAATGCTCCCAGGTAATTATTTTCACAAAACACATCTTGATATGCAATTTCTTCTCCTCCTCCCTACCCCCAACTCTTCAGAATTCCTAGTCATGTGCGAACTTACAGGAGCTGTTTTATTACAAAGTTATGTCTGGATGTTTAGCAGAAATGGGCACACGGTATTGTGCGCAGTGTCACACGCCACGTCGCCACGCTGGGAAGCACCCTGGCTGAGCTCAGCCGGCAAAGCTCAGTGGCTGTGCATCCACGCACGATGTGGAGTCTCTGACAGCTGAATGACTCCCACCTCTCCAGCCTTCTTCTCCAATACACCTTTCAAGAGGTCGGCTTTGAGGTTGCACGGGAACCCCCACCTTCTGTATCTCGGGATATTCGCTTGCAAGGGCTTCGTGGGGCCGCGTGTTCCCTGGTGTTCTGGAAGCCCATGGTGGAGTGTGCAGCTGGCACGGGCGCCATGTGCACTTGTTCTCTGGCTTCACGTCACGAGCGGGACGTCATCCAAGGGTCTGAGAAGGCCAGCATTTCCTCTCGTTCCATCTGGGACGAGGCCAGTTTCCATTCCCCCATTCCTTGGAGGATCGTCTGTCCTCATGCTGCACCTCTAGGCTTCCTTCAGGGCTGGCAGAGGGGAAGAGTCGTTCTCCCTCTCTGCGCCCTGTCTCTCTGAGCCTCCTCAGCACCCCACCCCGCCAGACACCAGTGAGCTCTCAGCAGCTCTCGCCCCCTGGTCCCCAGTCACAGAGCCCTGGTCCGCAGGGGTTGGCAGTGTTCTAACTTCAAACAATATTTTCCAGACTTCTTTGCAGGTAAGACTGGCCATGTGACCGTGCGGCCATTGAAATGCGCATGGAGGTTTCCTGGCTTCCGCTAGCACGTGGCCTCTGTCCGGCACCGTCTCTGCTTCCTCAAGGCGCGTGCGCTGTGGAAGTGTCGCAGCGCCTGTGGCTTTCTGCTGACCTTCTGGAGTCACACTGTCACCCTGGACACCCCACCTCTGGACTTCATGATAGGTGCAAAAAATGACATCTGTAATTCAGGCTATTGCGCCTGGGGCTATTGCTCGGCTCTGAATGGAGATCCCACTTACAATATAGACATCATCCACGTCACCCTGCCCCTCAGTCCCCAAGGATCAGAGCCCCTCAGGGACACACATGTCCCCTCCGGTCCTCTTTTTTTTTTTTTTTTTAGTACTGCAGATTGAACCCAGGGGCAGTCTACCATTGAGCTATACCCCTAGCCCTTTTTCTTTTTTATTTTGAAACAGGATCTCTCTGAGTTGTTGAGGCTGGCCTCAAACCTGCAACCCTCCTGTCTCAGCCTCCCAAATACTGGGATTGCAGGCATGTGCCCAGTTAGGCCATTGCTCACTTTGGCTACCTGGGCAGTCCCCTGCCCACGAGGCTCTGTTGATGTCTATGCCCCTGCGTGTAAGGTCACGAGGACCGCTCCCGAGAGGGGTGCAGAGCCGCAGAGACAGCACTCGGGGTCCACGGGCTTCCTGTCAGCATCCCCCCAGGATGGAGCTCAGACACGGCTGGTGCCCCACACCTACGAACCCTCGGGTCGGCAGTGAAGTGTCCCGCTTCCCGAATGCCACACTCTCCCATTATGACCGCTGACTTTGTTTTTGTTTTGTTTTTTCAGTTTGAAACAGGGTCTTGCCAAGTTGCTGAGGGTCTCACTAACTGCTGAGGCTAGCCTAGAACCTGTGATCCTCCTGTCTCAGCCTCCAATTACTGGGTTATAGATACACGCCAGAGTGCCCAGCTGACCACTGACTTTCGGAAGCACCCTCTTTCTGGGGCACCCACGGTGTAAGGCTTAAAATTAAAATTCAGTATTCTCTGCCACTGTGACATCTGGCCCTGGAGGAGGCCCCTGCAGTCTAACCAAGTGTCCCTCACCTCTGCACTCACGGATAAGCCCCCAGCCGCTCGGTCTCGTCCTACCAGTGAGCCAGATGCAACTGCCGCTCCACCCCCAAGTCTCAGTTCTCTGGCAGCCTGAAGAATTATCCAGCAAGCTGGTCACTGCCTCCCGGGAGAACCAGGGCCACCTCGCCCTCCCGTCCCTGCAAAGCCTGCCTCCCAGAGTCCTGAGGGTGCTGGTCTTAGTCCTACCCAGGCAGCTCTGCGTGGCAGGCAGCCTCCTCCTGCCCGGCTGTACCCGCACATCCACCATGCTCCTACCCTGCTCATCTGTCCAGTGGCGGGGGCCAGTGCTTGCCCATCCCTTCAACCCAGCAGGAACCCCTCCAACGGGCTGAGGACAGAGGCCCCTTGCACGCACGCCCCCGCCGGAGGAGACTGCCCATGCCGACTGAGGTGGTGTCATGTTGATGGCTACAGCAGATGCTGTCTCCTCTCAGGAGTCTGACAGAGGACAGCTCACACAGAACGGAGGATCCAGCACCCCGAGCAATGACCTCTCACCAAAGCGAAAAAGAAGCTTAAAGGAAACAGATGCTGCTGCAGGGCAGGATAAACGTGAAATCAGAGCGGCGTGGTGTGTGCTACCCCTCTTCCTCGTGCTCTTCTTCTGCAAAAACATCACACACCATGGGGCGTGGTGGTGCACGCCTGTCATCCCAGTACCTGGGAGGCTGAGACCGGAGGATCGCAGACTCAAGGCCAGTCTGCAATTTAGAGAGCCCCTCAGCAACTTAGCGAGATCCTGTTTAAAAATAAAAAATAAAAAGGACTGGGGGTGTAGCGTGGAGGTAGAATGCCCCTGGGTTCAATCCCTAGTACCAAAAAAGAAAAAAAAACACAGCCATTGAATCTCCTGTTTGGGAGAGAGGAAAAAATGAGAAGGGAAAAGTAAACAGGGAAATAGTATTTGGGAGACTGAGACAGGAGGACTGCAGGTTTGAGAGCAGCCTCAGCAAATTAGCAAGAATCTCAGCAATTTAGCAAGACCCTGTTTCAAAAAAAAAAAAATAATAAGGCTGGGGTGTAGCTCAGAGGTAGAACGCCCCTGCGTTCAATCCCCAGTACAAAAGGGAGGAAAGAAGAAAGGGTATGACTGAGGGTCACCCGCTACCTTCTGCTCATTAGCCACTGAGCAGATAAGTGACAGTTAGGACTGTTTCCGGAACTTCCGCCGTCTTTTATGTTGTTGAAAAGCTCTGGAATGTTCACCACTGGAGCCGTCATCTGTTGTGTCAGCCAAACACTTGGTTGTGTCTGCATTCCTGGTTTGTTTTCAGAGTCTAATCTGGAAGACATAAAAGCACAAACGTGCTAAGAGTCCCTAATGAGGCACCCCTGTGCCGCGGTCTCCCCAGGAAGTGGCCTCTTGATGAGGACCAAAAGCATCCGCACAGAAATGCCCTTGTTCTGGGCTAGTGGCCGTTTGGCCCTCTGTGCTCCCGGGTCTGTGGGTGACAGCACAGGGGCAGGGCAAATCCAGACACCCCCAACACCTGCAGGAGCAAAGATGGGTGCTTCGGGGTGTTTTGCTGGGAGGAAGCAAAGACAGCACACCTCAAAGACCCCTGAGAGGAAGCTTGGCACCCGGGGCCCGCGCCCTCCGCCTTGCTTTGCTTTTCTGGGCATCTCTTCTCTTCTCCCCCATGCTCCCCCGTCCCCTGCACGTCTGTAAGATTTCTTCTATCTTCCTGAGAGGTTTAGACCTGGAGCCAACTGGCCATGACCTTCCGGTTTGGATGTAAAACACAGACACGCCCTTCAGCTTGTTCTCTGGATCCGTACCAGTCCAGCTAACCTTCCACAAGTCCCGGGGATGCCTGGCATTTTCCAGGCACTTACCAAGGGCACACAGCTAAGAGGAGCAAAAGCCAGGAGCCAGATGAAGGGCCCCCCTGCCAGCGGGTGAGACTTCACCTGCCCGGCACGCACGCATGGGCGGTGCCCTCGGTTCTCAGTCTCAATATTGTCTTGTACACGCCACTTGATGCGTTTTTCTCACGTAAAAATAGGCCACCGAGGCCTCTGGACAATTGTCTTATTTCATCCCTCCTCTGTTTGCTTCTCAGCTGTTTCCTATCTTGGTCCCAGGCACGCAGTTTCCGCCTGTCCTCATTTCTTCTCTTTCTTGGGACACAGTCAAGATAAGGTCCCACTGGGATTTGTGTAGTAATTTTGTCCTTGGGCCAACCCATCTTCAGCCCACGGGTTCTGTGGTCATTACTCAATGGCTAAGGGGAGCTCCTTAGGGTTTGCCACCAAGTGTCCCGGGGTGGCTCGCACAGCAGCGTTTGCATCATGAACGGTTGGGGACGGGCAGGAGACAGCTCAGTGGCACTACAGGAGGGGTCTCCAGGAAAGGATGGAACCCTTGTCTGCTTACAGACTAGAAGCTTACACAAGCTGTTTAAGGGGAGATTCTATGGGGCAGAGGGGGGTTAGCTGTGGCTGGGGGTTGCTAAGGAGAATTGGTTGGGTTGCTAGAGCTGGTTAAGTAGGACAATGGGGATTTCCCGTAGCAGAGGGACGTGATAAGCATGGGCCTTGTCAGGCTCATCTTAGGCAAGACAATGGGGACATTTAGGTAAGCAGGGGGATTTGAGCGTATTTGAGTAAGACTTGGGAATTTTTTTGGTCAGCAGAGAGGCCTGCAAAATGACACATCTTCACAAGATGGGGTCGCTTTCATTCTGGACTCTAACAACATCAAACGAGGCTGAAATAAAAAACTCCCTGTTCCTTGGAAGAGGACACTGCCCAAAGACGCATCTGACTGTCACCAACAGGACGGTTTTGTTTTGTTTTATTTTATTTTATTTATTTATTTTGGTACTGGGGGTTGAACCCAGATGTGTCCCACTTCTGAGCTACACCCTCAGCTCTTTTTATCTTTTATTTTAAAACAGGGCCTTGCTGGCCGGGCGTGGTGGCGCACGCTTGTAATCCCAGTACTTTGGGAGGCAGAGACCGGAGGATCCGGGTTCACGGCCAGCCTCAGCTCTCTCTCTCTCTCTCTCTTTCTCTCTCTCTCTCCCTCTCTCTCTCTACTTAGTGAGGCCCTCCGCAACTTCATGAGACCCAGTTTCAAAATAAAATAGGGCCGGGGTTGTAGCGCAGAGGTAGAACGCCCCTGGGTTCAATCCCCGGTACTGCAAAAACAAAAAACAAAAAACAGGGCTTTGCTAAGTTGCTGAAGCTGTCCTCAAACCTGCAATCTTCCTGTCTCAGCTTCCCAAGTCCTGGGATGACAGGCGTGCGCCCCTGCACCTGGCTGCAACATGACGATTCTGCCGGAGGTAAAGGGGTCCCACTCCGTCATTGCCAGTGCCCCAGGAGAACACCTGAGACGGAAGACAGCCCTTCCTGCTGTGAGCACCGCCCAGTGAGGCTGTGGAGGGGACATGATTCCTCAGCCTGAAGCAGCACACTAAAACTGCAGGCAGCGCCACTCGCTCTGCAGGCCCTGAGCGGCACGGAATGCGCAGTGCCTTTTATTCTCAATTCGTTTCAGGTCACCTAGGGAACTGGTCCTCTGTTGATGATCAGCAGCTGATAACATCGTCAAAAAAGAGATCACTAGGCATTCTGTGTGTTCTTCTAGCAAGAGGATCTATTCTTGACCAAGCCTTGAGATCCAACTACCAATGAAGAGGCAATGCAGGGGACCCGGGCACACAACGAGCGCATCTGGATGCAAAATCGAAGGGAGAGCACATTATTTAACTAACTGATTAATGGTACTGGGGGTTGAACCCAGGGGCGTTCTACCTCTGGCCTATATAGACCCAGCCCTTTTTCATTTTTTATTTTGGAACAGGGTCTCGCTAAGTTGCTGAGGACTTTGCTGAGTTGCTGAGGCTGGCCTTGAACCTGCGATCCTCTTGTCTCAGTCTCCCAAGTACTGCGATCATAGGCGTGCACCACTGCACCTGACCAGGGAAAGCAAAACTTGAGTGGCAGCAGCTCTGGAGAACAGGACTGGCAGGCCGAGCAAGGGAGGGAGAGACCTGTAGACCAGCAGCGAGAGTCTCATGAGGATTTCAGCCAGCAGCAAACTGGAAAAGTGCCATTTCTAAAACCGGAGGAAAAGGAACAGGGACTGGACAGTGACGGTATTGAGGAATTACTGTGAAGTTTTTCAAGTGCAATGATGATACTGCAGCTGCATTTCTAAAAAGCAAATCGCGCTTACATTTTAGAAATGTATACTGAAATGTTTTCAGATGGAATGCTCGGTGGTCTGAGGTTGGTACCAAAGTAAGCCAGGGTGGAGAAGGGGAAGGAGGAGGAGAAGATGAACGCCCAGAGCAGAGGCCTGTCGACGCTGCCGCTGGGGAGAATGGGTCGGCCGGGAGAGCGGGGTGCGTGCTGTGAGCATGCCCCGGGCGATGGTACACTCCTACTGAAAAGCCCTCGTTGAC
This sequence comes from Glis glis, assembly GCA_004027185.1. Classification (NCBI taxonomy): domain Eukaryota; kingdom Metazoa; phylum Chordata; class Mammalia; order Rodentia; family Gliridae; genus Glis; species Glis glis. Next base: position 22,250 of record PVJS01000728.1, on the reverse strand, counting down.
TCTGAAATTCACATGGAACGAGGCATCTTGCATTTCTGTCGGCCAAATCCAGCAACTCCAGGTACAAAGCGTACCTCCATATACTTGAAATGAAATAAAAGGGGTGAGGGTCTAACAAGCCTCTGCCCCGCATCCCGGCGATGCTGAGCCACAGGAGCAGGGTCCTCTGGGAGCTGGGGCAGACTGGGTGAAGGATATCACTTTTACTCAGCACCGCTCGCCCTGGTAATCCTGGTGCTGACAGTTTGGAGTCATTCTTGAGGATACAGACTCTGTGATTTGAACATGAGCTTGCGTTCAAACGCAAAAACCTTAACCAAGTTTAGATTTAGCCTTTCTGAGAACTGCACAGGCAACTCCATGAGATGATAGGTGTGCAAGGCCCGCCCTTTGCAGGAGCCACAAGCGTTGGCTTCTTGCTCCTTCCCCAAGGCAGGAGAACCAGGCTGCGGAGGATGCAGACCCAACAAGATATCTCTCGCCGGGCATGGTGGCGCATGCCTGTAATCCCAGTGCATAGGAGGCTGAGATAGGAGGATTGCAGGTTCAAGGTCAACCTCAGCAACTTTGTGAGACCCTCAGCAACTTAGCAAGACCTTGTTTCAAAATAAAAAGGGCTGAGGGTAGAGCTTGAGGGTGGAATGCCCTTGGGTTCAATCCCTTGTACCAATAAATAATAAATTAATAAATAAAATAAAGGTATCTCTCATCAGTCATCACTTCCCGTGCGCACATTTACACACGCACTCGAACATACTTGTACTCACAATCATGCACACTCATAATCACACACTCAGACATGTTTTCTCAGCCATTCAAGCCTACCCTTACATACATGCACATACATTCACACACATGCTCATGTCCACACACACACACACACACACACACACACACACTCACACACTCTCATGTGCTCACACCCACATACATTCCCACGCCTCCTGCCACCCCAGTCCCTGCCCGTCCGTCCCCCTCCCTGGGGGTCAGAGCGGTCCCCTCCATTAGCGACCTGGGGGCCAGGCCTGTATGTACCCAGAGTCCCGCCAGGTTTGCAGCCCTGGCCCCTGACCCCAACCCCTTGCCGCTGCCTCAGCTGGCCACCCTGGGACCTTGCGGGCAACTGCAAGGACAGGAAGTGGTCGTCCATGCGGCTGAACACGACTCGCCTACTGTCATTCTTGGCTGCCCCTGGTCCTACCTTCCGGTTGAAGACTGTCCCCTGGGGCTTATTTTTCTGTGCTCAATATTTTCTGCATAGTGACCTGAATTTCATTATGTGACGTTGAGAGGGCTCTAGCCCCAAATATTACAGGAGAAACAGAACACACACACACACACACACACACACACTCACACTCACACTCACACACACACATACCTGAGGAGCCTGGGCTTTGCTGTATAGAGTACTTAAGATGCCCCTCAGATCCTGAAAGAGGGGACCAGAGAGAGACTGGGTGAGAGAGAATAAAACAGGAGCTGCCCTGGTGGACCCGAGGCCGTCTCAGAAGACAGGCAGTTCCTGTCGTGCTGGGGGGGCGGGAGCTGTAGTCTGGCCAAAGGAGAATTCCGCCATGCCTGAGCCAGTACTCCGGAGATGAAGAAAGTCCACGGCTATGAAATCATTCACTCTAAGTCTGTCCCCAAAATCTCCAGGATGAAGAAAAACATTAGAATGTTCCTACAGAAGTAGGAATTTGCTCTCTGTACAATTATAATAAAAAAGATGATTGAGCTGGGCATGGGGGTGCATGCCTGGAATTCCCAGTACTCGGGAGGCTGAGATAGGAGGATCACAGGTTTAAGGCCAGCCTCAGTAGTTTGGGGAGACTTTCTGCAACCTAGCAAGACCCTGCTTCAAAATAAAAAGGGCTGCGTGTGTAGCTCAGAGGTAGAATGCTGCTGGGTTCAATCCCCAGCACCAGGGGGAAAAAAAAAGTTTGAATATGAAAGCCCGATTCCCCTTGATGTTTTGTCAACTGTATTGTGCCCCCTTCCCCACATGTGCACGTACATACACGCACACACACACACACACGCACACACACACACTGACCACAGGCCCTCCCCAGATGACCACAGACACACGGAGGAGCCACGACTGCTACTGAGTGCCCCGCGGCCAGCCCTGTTCACACCCACACCTTCCGCTTACGCCTTTTCCTGCTGATATTTATTTATTTATTTAGGTACTGGCGATTGAACCCAGGGGCATTCTACCTCTGACCTAAACCCCCAGCCCTTTTTATTTTTCTATGTTGAAACAGGGACTCACCAAGTTGCTGAGGTTGGCCTCCAACCTGCCATCCTCCTGTCTCAGCCTCCCATGCACTGGGATTACAGGCGTGAGCCGCCTGCCAACTGCTCGTTCATCTTTAAACATGTAGTAGGATTCTCCAGTGACAGCACGACCTGCAGGCTTCCTCTTCAGGAGGTTTTCTGATTTATGCATTCAGTCCATTTAATCACCGCAGGACGGGTTGATTGAGTGCTAGTGGCTTTAGGTTCTCAAGGAGTCGATCCATGTCCTCTAAAATTCAAATATTTCTCCAAATACTCACATGTATGAGCATAAAGCATTTCCTCTCACTCCCTTTAGTGACTGCAGGGTTTGTCGTGTTACTCACGACTTCATTCTGGGTAGCAAAACTGCTGCAGGAGATTCATCAATTTCACTTTTTTAAGAAACAGCTTTGAGTTTTATTATTTCTCTCTGTTATTTTCCTATTTTCAGTTTCATTGATTTCTGCTCTGATCTTTATTCCCTTCCTTCTGGCTTTCTTTTTTTTCTTTGCAGTGTCTTGAGGTAGGAACTTCAATGTATGACATGAGGGTTTTTTCTCTTTTCTAAGATAAGCATTCATTTCTGTAAGTTTCCCTCTCAGCACTTGTAACCGCAGGTCACATGGCTTGACGTGTTGACGTTTTGCTTTCATTCATCATTTGGATGTGCAATTTTTTATTTCCTTCAAGGCTTCCTCTTCTAACCATGGATTGATTACTTAGAAGCGCATTGTTCGATTTCCAAGTCTGGACATACTACTTTTGTCTCTGTTACCCATTCCAGCTAGATCCCATTAGGCACAGACAGATGTCAATCATACTCTGTATGATTTCAGATCTTTCCGATTTTTGGATACTGGTCTATCTTGGATGTGCACAGGCCCCTGAACACGTGTGCGTTCTGCTGTCGGAACGTTCACATGTGACAATTTGATCCTGTTGCTCAGCTGCTAGTTCAGCTCTTCTATGTCTTTGCTGATTTTCTCTCTAGTAGTTCTACTAGCTGACGGGAAGGAAGTGTCAAAGTTCTCTAAGTAGATTTATATGTCTGTTTCTCTTTTCAGCTCAGTTCTGCTTCGTGTGTTTTAGGCTCTGCTATTTTTGCGTGCACATAGAGAATAGTTTTGCCTTCCTGGTGGCTGATTCTTTCCATCCTCATGTAAAGTCCCTCCTTGTCTCTTCTCGTTTTCTCGCTCTAGAGTCTACATTATTGGATTGTAATAGTCACTTAAGTCTTTTTTCTATAATTGCTCTCATGCTGCCTTTCTCCCGTCTCTTACTTTCGGCTCTATGTCGCTGGGTGTGGACTGAGTTTCTCATAAACAGCACACGTTTGTGTCCTGGTCTTCATCCACTTGGCCAGTCTCAGTTCTTTTCATTTTAGTTACCCCAAACAGCAGGGTTTGCTGTGGCTCTTTGCGGTGGAATGTTGAGCCCCCCGCCCCCAGCCCCCAAGAGGCTGCCTAAGAGTTTCCAGGAAATGCCAAGGTACCGCGCGCTGATCGGCGCCGTTTATAATCCAGCTCAGAAGTGCAATGCAGCGGTCTCCATCTGCTCCGCATTTGGAACTCAGGTTTGAAATGTCATGGTATGCGTGGGATTCCTTGCCCACCCCCAGCCCGACCCCTGCGCGGCCTCTCCAGGGGACCGTTTCCAGCACCGCCATCTGGAATTCACCTTTTCCTCTTTGTTTTCCCACAGAATAGCGGCTGGGATGTATGGGCTCGGTTTCTTCCTGAAAACATTTTATACCATCGAGCTGTGTGCTGTTTAAGCCTTGAATGGTGACTCGCACATTTATTTATTTATTTATTTATTTATTTATTTATTTATTTATTTTGGTGCTGGGGATTGAACCCAGGGGCATTCTTCCTCTGAGCTACACCCCCAGCCCTATTTTATCTTTTCTTTTGAAACAGGGTCTCCCTAAGTTCCTGAGGGTCTCGCTAATTTGCTGAGGCTGGCCTCACACCTGCAATCCTCCAGTCTCAGCCTCTCAAGTACCGGTACTACAGGCTTGTGCCACCATGACCAGCTCACACGTACTATTGGGCCAAAGCCAATACTGCAGAGGTCCCTGCAGGTGTACCGGAGAACCACGGAAAGCGAGATGCGCCACTCAACCTGCAGCCGCCAAGGCCCCGTCCAGATGCCCCCATCTGTGACCGCTTCCCCAGTCGCGTCCGCCGCAACCATCTCTCCTCCCCAGAAGTCTTGCACTGTTCATTTATACCATTTTGGGGGGGGGGTTAAAAATTAAGAATCATTCACAGAAAGTCTTCTGGGTTCTTAGTACTGTTGGAAGTTAAGGTGGTAGAGGGAGATGGGAGGAAGGAAAGAGCCCGTTGGGCGCATCTCTGCTTTCCCGAACCACCAGGCACATCGCGGGTCAGGAGCACTCGCGGCCGGGAGGACCGAGGCTCCGTGTTCTTCCTTCGATAGCCCCGTACCCACCGGCTCGCTGAAGAGCAGCCAGCAGCGGTGTCCTTCAGGGGGTCCTGGGGGTGTCTCACCGGGCCGCCCCCGGGTCTCCCCAGCCTGCTGGTTCTGATGTGGCTGAAAGTGGAGATCAGGAGGGAGAAGCCGGCGGGCCGGCAGGGGCCTCCCGGGCAGCCACGGGAACCTGTTCTTTCTGCTGCTCTTCGCATTCAAGCCTATCCCTCATTCCTGAAGAAGACCCAGCCCCGAAGGGCAGAAATGTGAAGACAAAATACCTGGATGAAGCGAGGCCGCTCCGGACACTCGGGGTGGCCGCTGAGGAAGCCCGTCTTGCCCTCCCTTGCAGGGAGGTCCCAGCCTAGGCAGGCACACACTGCAGGACAGAGGAGAAGCGCTTTCCAGTTCTGAAGAGGACGGAGCAGCACTGAATTTATTAAGAATGCAATAAAATGTGCTGTTTTATACCCTCAAGTCATGTACAGGCAAAAGATTCAGGCTGACATTGTCTTATAGATTCAATTGTTATTTATTGATTCATTCAATGTGTTCAAATAAAGATTTTTCCCCCTAAGAGTGGTATAGCTGGTGGCCACCATACAACTCAACTCTGCCGCTCCTGGGGATCTTTCCAAAGGAACTGAAGTCAGAATATTATAGCAATGCATGCATATTCCTGTTTATAGCAGCACAATTCACAATAGCCAAAGTATGGAAGCAGCCTAGGTGTCCGTCAACAGATGAACGGATTATGAAACTGTGGTCTATACACACAATGGAATTTTACTCAGCCATAAAGAACAAAATTATATCGTTTGCAGGAAAATGGATGGAACTAGAGAATATCAGGCTAAGCAAGCTGAGCCAGTCTCAGAAAGTGAAGGGCCAGATATTTCCTCTCATATGTGGAAGGCAGAGAGAAACTGGGAAACAAAAGGGACTTCAGACAAATGAGGGGAGATGCTAGTAGGACAGTGGAGGGGGATCCGGGGAGGGAGGTGAAAGGGGAGACTCGGTGAGGGAAACAGTTCAAACCACGCCATGTTCAAGTTATCGATATCAACTTCAGTATCATGTATGGGGAGGGGAGGGAGCAGGGCAGATCCAGAGGGGACACACCCAGTGCTGTGTGCTCGTGTGTTTTTATCACTCTGAACCGCACTCTGGTGTGTAATTACAATGCACCAATTAAAAAAAAAATCAAAAGAAAGGAAAAAAAAGATTTTCTTCCCTCTCTTAGAACTTGTCTCCAGTGCTATAAATGGCCATCATGTGGCCCAGCCGCGTGCCACGTACCTTAGACAGGTCCCAGGCCCTGCCTTGGGGAGAGAAGCTAATTGAGGGTTAGTAGCACCCAGCAAGGGAGAATATGTTTGGGCACCAACCATCAGCTAGTCACCCCACTCACAGGCCACCTACAACACTTAGCCCGACCCCCCACAGAACCAGGCCCAGGAATAAGACCCCACCCTTGGGAGGCACAGATGCGGGCCGGTGTCTCCGTTCTGAGGTCAAGTCTTCTCAAAGGCAATTTTCCCTCTTATCCCTGCCCTCAAAGAAACCTAATTCCACATATATATTCACAAATAAAATGGCATTTAAATAACTTTAAAAAAATTTTATAGCCCATCTCAGCAAATGGTGCCAGAGCATTGGATATCCGTGACCTAGAAACCTCACGCCTCACACAAAATCAACTCATAATGGGCCAAAGATTTAAATGTAAAACATAAAGCTATAAACTTTTAGAAGGAAATAAAGGAGAAAATCTTCAGGCCCTGGGGGTGGTGAATAGGCACAACACCCAAAACATAATCCATCCACAGAAAAACAAACCAATAGGTGGATTTAATCATCATTAAAGACCAGCTGGGCGCAGTGGCGCACACCTGTGATCCCAGTACTTGGGTGGCTAAGGCAGGAGGATCGCAAGTTTGAGGTCAGTCTCAACAACTTAGTAAGGCCCTCGGCAACTTAGCAAGACTCTGTTTCTAAATTTATAAAATAGGGTTGGAGATCTAGCTCAGAGGTAGAATGCCCTGGGTTTAATCTCCAGTACCACAAATGAATGAATAAATAAGTAATGAGCTGTGGTGGTTATTGCAGAAATCCACACGGTGACAGGCCGGCACAGGGTAATACTGCACTATATTTTCATGAGTTGGAATCTTCGAGCAAGTGTCACAGTTCAGATGTGGAATGTCCCCTGAGGCCATTTGTTGAAGACTTGGTCTATATAAGGCCCCTCCTCCCCTTCTCTCTCTTGCTTTGGGCCTCCCTGGTGTGAGAGCAGAGCCTTTGCTTCTTTGTCTCTCTCCTCCCCACTCCATGCCCTGAGTTCTGCCGACTTCATCCAACCTAACATGGACTGAACCCTTGAAATCTCCAGAGCTGTGAGCAAATAAATCTTCCTTCCTCTGAGTTGTGGGACCACATGTTTTGGATTGCAGCAGTGAGAATGCTCGCTGAAATAGATGGTTTCTGTGATCATTTATAGCAGACTAAGGAATAAGAAAAGGTTTCTGAGAATATGATATAGCAAGAAGGTGAAACAGAGCAGGAAATCATGTTTCATTTTCTGCATGATGTGCTAAGATATATCTGGCATCCCATGGTCAGATATGGAAATGAAGAGCCAGGGGGACAGGCACTGACTGGCTGTCTACTCTGCCTAGAACCAAGAAATGCTGTGTGTGTGTGTGTGTGTGTGTGTGTGTGTGTGTGTAGGTAGGAGACACACACGCACGCAATGTATCTACAGTCTACCAGTTTACCACCCACACCAGTTTACACACACAGACCTAGCTCTCAGATGCATGAATAACACACCTGGCTAGTTCCTGACCTGTCCAGCCACAGGCCCAGTCCTGTCCTGCTTCTAGCCACATGCAACATGACAGTAGCCAGGCCATCTGTAAGGGCACAGGCCCTCTTTCCGTATGGATCATCCAACGTGCCCCGTTCAGAAGTCCAGTACTCGCCCAGAGCCATGGCCATTTCACCGACACCCATTCACCTTTCCCAGCCCAGGCCTTCAACAGGAAGGACCTGGGCCGACGGACCCTTTGTCACAAGTCCTGGTTCCCAGGCATCTCCCAGCTCCCTTTTTTCATGTTGCGATCTCAGTCCCCTTGTGGGAATGTTTCAACAGAGCTTGCAAGGAAATGCTGACCTGTAATTATGGAAACCAAGAATGGAAATGTTTCTATTAATATTGGCCCCAGATAAGCCACCTACTCGCGGAGACGAGCATTATTGGCAGAGGACGAGGCGGGTAGATGCAGCCTCTGCGTCTTCCCACAGGAGCTCCCAAGCTCCCCTGCACTGCAGAAGTTTTGCTATCCGTGGGGCCAGTGATCCTCATACCCCAGAGGGTTGCAAAGTTTGCGTCTCTTGGCCCAGTTCTTGCATTCGCTGAAGACTCCCTCCAGCCTGGTTCTCTCCCAACATCAAAGGTCTCTGAGAGCCCAGCTCTGCTTCCAAACTAGCAGCTCAGGAGTGTTTACTGAAGAGGAAGAGTGAATCCGGAAGCAGCTGTGCTAAGAGCCCTGGGCTCTGTCCCCCGGGGCTCACACTTGGCCATCTGTGTCTCCTCTTAGGGCTAATCTCTCTGGTTCTCAGAGAAGCAGCCCATTAGCTCAGACAGCTGGGAAATGATGGAAACCATCTTTTTTTTTCAAACCATTTTTATTATGCAATGTTTATGCTCTAGGGTCCAGGGGACTTTCGAACGATGACCTTTCATGAGCTGTCCAAGCCCAGAGGCGTGGGTGCTGGGAACACAAGCTGAACCTTCTACTTCCCACTCAGATCCCAGTCCGGGGCCACACAGAGCCAGCTGACGCCAGGGCCACACGGGGCTACCTAAGGCGGGCTGCATCTAGATTCTACTAGATGGAGTTTATGGATTTGATGCCATGCCTGCCTGAGGGTTGGGTCCAGTTTTCTTGGAGCAAAATGCCCCCTGCAGAGTGGGGCAGAATCTAAAGCCTGCAGAGGAAGTTAATTCAAGGACAGTGTGAACTGGGCAATGGGGTCCAACCTCGGGATTCCTTCTTCTGCACCATAAAGCCATGAGCTGGGACCCGTCGGGGGGCTCTGGTTGTAGAAGCAGGCACCCTAAATGCTCCGTCACCTGGGAAGCACTTCTAGTTCACCTGAGCCTCCTTCGTCTGTCTGCTTGGCCTGAATTCCTTGCATGGGCTTTCCCATCAAGGCAGGAGCAATGAACCCTTCCACGGGTCTGTTTGTTCCCACCTGGGTCGGCTACTACCCTTCATTTTCAGACCCACTGAGCTCTCCCTTTAGAAAAACAAACGCAGAATGAGATGCTGAATCACGGGAACTCTCGGTATAAAAAATAAGAAAAGGAAAATTGTATTCTCAATTCAAGGAAGCAGTTGGGGCTATGCATTCAGTTCAAATAAATTTCGAAAAGGCCGGCCCACAGTTTTTAATGTGATGAGACTTAAAAAGCTGTATCTGAGCCCTCTCACTTCTATTTCAGTTTAAATGTGGAAAGCTGGCTCTGCAGCCTATGGAAACATTCGATTAAGAAATGGATTTTATTTTATTTATTTATTTTTTTTTTTGCGGTACCAGGGATTGAACGCAGGGGCGTTCTACCTCCGCGCTACACCCCCGGCCCTATTTTTTTATGCTTTATTTTTGAAACCGGGTCTCACAAAGTTGCGGAGGGCCTCACTAGGTAGAGAGAGAGAGAGAGAGAGAGAGAGAGAGAGAGATCACGCGCGTGCGCGTGTGCATGCGCGCTGAGGTTGGCCGCGAACCCAGATCCTCCCGTCTCCGCCTCCCAAAGTACTGGGATTACAAGCGTGCGCCACCACGCCCGGCTTAGAAATGGATTTTATATTCAATGTGTTTCTTCTCTTTGCATCAAATGATTTTTCGTTTGTTTGTTTTATGGTACTGAGGTTTGAATCCAGGGGTGTACCTCTGAGCTACACCCCCAGTCAAATTTTATTTTTTATTTTGAAATAGGGTCTTGCTAAATTACTATGCGCTGGCCTCAAAACTTTGATCCTCCTGTCTCAGCCTCCCAAGTACTGGGGTTACAGATGAACACCACTGCTCAGAGGTAGAAGCCCCTGGGTTCAATCCCCAGTACCGCAAAGTAAATAAATAAAAAATAAAGTGATATGATGAAAATATTTTTAATCTTTCTATTATTTCCAAGGAATATTTTGCTTTTATAGGAGAAAAATACTTGCCAGATAAAGTGTTCTTGCCAAGAGAGGGCCAGCTGCAAATAGTTTGGCCTGGAAGAAAGCGGAATGTCTTAGGACACATCCTCCCAGCAAGCGCAGCTAAGCTTTTCCACGTGAAGCACCTACTTGGGTTGCCATGGTAACCCTGCACCTGTTTTCCAGAGGGGCTCAGGGAAGTTGGACTCGCCCCGGGGATGCCGTCTAGCCAAGTGTAACCTATTGAGATCAACACAACCATCGCCTTTCCTCAGCAACTTCTGTAATCCACGTTTAGTGTTTATGTTTGCAAAGTTAGAAAATGGGAATGGATCAGTAGAAGGATGATTTAATGGTTTTTTTTAAATTTCACACTCTCCAGGTGCGACACAGATAGTGAATATTTGTTGTCACTTTTCCATCCTGTGATTGATCTGTTCATCTTCTGCTGCCTAACAAGCCACCCCCAAAACTAGTGACTTGAAATAATGATGACATGGTTTTTCTTCCACTCACAAATCTGCAGGCCAGGCAGGGCGTGGCCGGGTGGTTGGCCTCTGTTGCCCGTTTTCGCTGGGGACTGACGATGGCTGCAGCATCGTCCACAGGACAGCACACCGACCCCGCAGGTGCCGTAGCTGGCGGTCCTCTGTGACCTTGCCCAGGACTCTTGGGTAAAATAACCCACACGTGGCTTCCTCACGTCATGGCAGCTGGGTTCCAAGTTTGGGGTTATTTTTTTAAATTTGCCAATATATAATATTACGCTTATTTATGGGTAGAGTATTGTAATTCGATACATGTATACAATAGGTGCTGATCAAGTCAGGGTAACCAGCATCAGGCCACCCGACAACCTATGCGTCAGGCCTTCGGAACCGCCCGCTGTCCCCGCCCCCCAGTCTCCAGATGAGCTTCTAACTGCCTTTATTTTTTCTGACTTTTTACCTTCCTCCCAGGCTGGGCTATAGGTTGAGAAGCTGGTAAGTAATGTGTGTGTGTGTGTGTGTGTGTGTGTGTGTGTGTACGCACGTGGACGTGCGTTCCTAGCTCCAGAAGTGGCCCTGGGCTGGTCACTCAAGCCGGGCCACAGCCTCCGTGTGATGGAGACTCACAGCCTCCGAGTCAGCGCTGCTGGTGTGACTTAGGGAAGGCATTCAATGTGGAAAGGAAACCAAAATGACAGAGGCAACAAATTCTAAAGTCGCCTGGGTTTTCAGTGGGCCCTCCACACCCGTTGTCTCTTCCTTTCTCAATCAGAGAAATAACTGGCCATTTTGCTCAGAGTGACGGGTCCTGGTTAGTGAGGTGGTACTGCAGATACTTTAGTGCAAATCCTTGGAAACTGCAGAACAGGCAGAGACTATGGAGAAGTTTCCAGATCATGGAACATTAAAAAAAAATAAAGGGAAAGGGCAAAAAAAGGGAAGAGGAGGAAGGGAAATGAGAAAGCGAGAGATAGAAGTGTATGGATTAAGGGATATCCGTGTATATAGCGACACAATTCACAACGGCCACATTATGGGGCCAGCCTAGGTGTCTGTGAACAGATGGACGGATAACGACAATGGAGTCTCTACACACAATGGAGTTTTACTCAGCCACAAAGAAGAAAATCATGTCACTGCAGGAAAATGGATGAAGCTAGAGAATGTGATGCTAAGAGAGATCAGCCAGGCTCAGAAAGTCAAGGGTCATATCTTTTCTCTCCTATGTGGAAGCTACAGAGAAAATAGGAAACAAAAGGGACTTCAGATAATGAGGAGAGAGACCAGTAGCATAGTGGAAGGGGACTGGGGGGAGGGAAGAGGGGAGGGAAAAAAGGAAGGTTGCGGAAGGAAACAGTTCCGATAATGCCATGCTCATATAAGAAGGTGTCACTACAACACACCCACGTCTATGGGGAGGGGGAGGGGCAGCAGGGCGGGACACGAATCACACCAAGCGCTGTGTGCACTTTGAACCTCACTAGGGTGCATAATTACAATGCACCAGTAAAAGTATAAATGAATGAATGAATGAATGAATGAATGAATGAATAGTTGAAGTGAGCAAGGAAGGAAGTAAGGGAGGGAAGGTCTTTTTTTTGTGGGGGGTACCGGGGATTGAACCCAGGGGCATTCTACCTCCAAGCTACACCCCCAGCCCTATTTTTTTATTCTTTATTTTGAAACAGGGTCTCACTGAGTTGCAGAGGCCTCACTAAGTAGCTGAGGCTGGCCACGAACCCAGATCCTCCGGTCTCAACCTCCCAAGTACTGGGATTATGAGCGTGCGCCACCACGCCCGGCTAGGGTCTTTTACCAGGAGCAGCAGTTTGGACTGAGGTGAGACAAGCTGGGGATTTGCTTTCGACAATGTTGAGGCAGGGTGACGAGGCCAGTCTGTCCCCTCCCCCAGGGCAGGACCTGGCTGAGTCTCACTGGACTTTGGGTCACTGCTCTTCAGCTCACGAGCCTGCAGAATGGGACTAAGATGAGCACCAATCCCCACAATTACAGGGGAAATCACTTTCCTACCCTGGTCATTCCCTACACAAGAACAAGACGAGCCCCGGTACCTGGGCCCAGGGAGGACACCACAGTGACAGCCCAGCTTCCCCAGCCATCGCGGCTCACCTGCAGCGCACAGGCCCCTGCGCTCGGACCACAGCCCTGTCCCTCGCACCAGGTCCTCTGGGAAGCTCAGAGCCGAGTGCGCAGCCACACTGGCCCAGGCGCATGGCTGGAGGTGTAGCTCAGAGGTCGAACGACCCTGGGTTCAATCCCCAATACCAAAAAAATAAATAAATAAAGTTGCTTTGAGACACAGAGGCCCTCTCTTCTATCTCACAAAACACATGTCACAGAGAAGAAGAGACCCACGAGGCCACCCTCAGTCTCCTCCACACAGGAAGCGAGCAGCCGCCGCACAAGTGGTCAGCTTGGGAGTCGCATAGAAACCCTGTCCCTAGGAAGAAATTACACCCCTCCGTAAAGCCAGCACTGGCCTTCTCAAGAGCGGAAACGAGACCAGTGTAATTACCTCTGACATGCAGTTACCACCAGCCCGAGGCCTGACAATGGAGCCAGACCCGCCTGGCCCCAGCCTGACTCGGCAGCTGGGCCCCTCCGGAAGCAGGCAGCTTGGCCCTGGTCCCTGAAGCAGGAGCAAGGACATTTCTTTTCTTTGTGTGTCTTATTTGGGTCAAGTTCACCAAGCGGAGGCCTGGGACACACATGAGACCCAGCTGGCCACTCTACGTGTCCACAAGGGTGGGAGGAAAGATGTGTGTTGGTGTCTTCCTTTTAAAAAGCAAACCTAGAGCCGGGGGTGGTGGTGCACACCTGTCATCCCAGTACTTGAGAGGCTAAGACAGGAGGATCACAGGTTCAAGACCAGCCTGAACAACTTAGGGAGACCCCGTTTCAACATAAAAAAATAAAAAGGGCTGGGGGTATAGCTTGGAGGTAGAACACCCCTGAGTTCAATCCCCAGTACCAAAATTTTTTTTATTTTTCTATTTTTTTTTTAATTTTATTAGTGCATTGCAATCATACATCTTGAAGGATTTTTGGGTGGTTGAGGTATACATGGACTCATCTGTCAATTAGCCCTCCCCGATTCCCACCCCCCTGTCTCCCCCCTCCCTCCTTCCCGTTTTCAGCATAGTAGTTGACTTTGATATCTGTGTAAGTCCATCCTGTGCGCCAGTTGTTTCCCTCTCCTTCCCTCCCGTCTCCCCAGTTAGTCCACCTTCTTCACTCATCTGAGGTTTTCTCTCTTTGTCTATGGTCCCTCCTGTGCAGGGTCGTGGCTCACCCTCCCGTGACCTCAGCACTGGGGTATTCTGGGGCAGGGCCAGGGACTCACGTGCCCTGTACCCCCAGTGCCTGGGGTCTCCGGGGGCAGGGCCAAGGGCTTGCCCGCCCCGCGTTTCCAGTGCCAGGGGGAGCGGTTCTCTGGGGGTGGAGCCAAGGGCTCACCCGCCCCTTGTTCCCAGCCTGGGGGGGTCTCCGGGGGTAGGGCTGAGGGCTTGCCTGCCCTTCGTCCCCAGCGCTTGGGGGAGGCGCTCTCTGGGGGCGGGGCTGAGGGTTCACCTGCCTCGCATCCCCAGTGCGGTGGGAGGGATATCTGGGGGCGGTGCCAGGGGCTGACCTGCCCGTGCTCTCAGTGCTAGGCTGCTGGGGAGGGGGCCATGTCTCATCTACCTATGTCCTCAGTTCTAGAGTGTTCCAGGACGGTGTTGGGCTTTTCATGGGGGGGCCGTGGCTTGCTGGCTCGTGTTCTCAGAGTTGGGCTGCTCCTGTGTATGGCCACCTCCTCTCTGTCTCTCCTCATCGCGCTTGTTGCGGGAGCTGAGGCTCACGGCCCGCCCCTTGAAAACCTTGTCATTGTAGGTGCAGGTCTGGATTGACTTGGGCTTCCTCATGTTCCGGAGTTGGTCGGTTTCAATGGTGGTCTATAGTCGCTGGTTTCACAAGGATCTGCTGTCTCTTTGCTGTTGGTCTCTGGAAGTTGCGGTGTAGTTGTGGCCCTGCATTTTCATTGCTCCAGGGGGCCATGCTGTGTTCATCCAGGTCTTCAGTGCTGTGGTGTTCTGCGCCAGTGCTAGGCTACTCCAGGGGGGCCATGTTTCACCCACTCTTTTCTCAGTGTTGGGGTGCTCCTATGCCTGGCCTCCTCATCCATGTCTCTCCGCGTCACTTTCTTTGCGGGGGCTGAGGTTCACGTCCCACCCTTTGCAGTCGCTGCCATTGCAGGTGTGGATTTGGTTCAACTTGGGCTTCATCATGGTCCGATGTCGACTGCTTTTAATGGTGGGCTATAATCACTAGTTTTACAAGAATCAGCTGTTTCTTTGCTGGAGAATTCCAGGAGCCACAGTGTTGGCGTGGCTGAGTCAAGATGGCGTCTTTGTCTCTGCTCTCTGCTTACCAGGTGAGATGCTTTGAGCTCCTACCGCCCTCCGCTCCTTCCACTGACTCACAATCTGCTGCACTTTGGCTCTCATTATTTTGTTGAGTTTGACTGTCCTGCTTTTCTTTTTTTTTTTCTTTTTTTTTTTTGCAGTACTAGGGATTGAACCCAGGGGCATTCTACCTCCACACTACTTCCCCAGCCCTATTTTTTTGTTCTTTATTTTGAAACAGGGTCTTAATAAGTTGCGGAGGGCCTCACTAAGTAGCTGAGGCTGGCCGTGAACCTAGATCCTCCGGTTTCAGCCTCCCAAGTACTGGGATTACAAGCGTGCGCCACCACGCCCGGCCCTGCTATTCTTGTCAAGAAGCAGTTTTCCTGCTGGCCGAGCTCTGACTCTCGGAGTACCGGTGACACACTGCCTCTCTCTTTCCCACCATCTCGGTTCTCCCCTGTAAGGCCTCTTTGGCTCTGGCCAGCTCCTGCTCCTTCTGTGCCAACTGGACCCTGAGCTCCGTGGCCGAGAGGACCTCGGCGGCCTCGCCGCCCTGAGACTCCTCCAGGTCCTTGGCCAACATCTCCTTTATCTGCTTCCTGGAGCCGGGACAGCTCTTCCCGCAGGAGCTCTCATTGTTTTGTTGAGTTTGGGCTGCCCTTGTTTTCTTGTCAAGAAGCAGTCTTCCCGCCCGCCGAGCTCCGACTCTCAGGGCTCAGGCGAGACACTGCCTCTTACTATCCCGCCATCTCGATCTCCTTCCAAAAATTAAAAAATAAATAAATAAAAAGCAAACCTAAGCTGGTTCCATAATGTGGCTATTGTGAATTGTGCTGCTATAAACATGGGGATGTGTGTATTACACTAGTATTCTGACTTTAATTCTTTGGGAAAGAGGAGTGGTATAGCTGGGTCGTATGGTGGTTCCTTTCCTAGTTTTCTGAGGAACCTCCATACTGCTCTCCATAGTGGCTGTACTAATTTACAATCCCACCAACAGCGTATGAGTTCTTATTTCCCCGCATCCTCGCCTCGCCAGCATTTATTATTGTTTGTTTTCTTGGTGGTTGCCATTCTAACTGGAGTTAGATGGAATCTCAGTGTAGGTTTTGTTGGTTGGTTGGTTGGTTGGTTAGTTGGCTGGTTGGTTGGTTAGTAGGTTGGTTGGTTGGTACTGGGGATTGAATCCAGGAGCGTTATACCTCTGAGATACACCCCCAGCCCTATTTTATTTTGAAACAGGGCCTCGCTAAGTTGCTGAGGCTGACCTCAAACCTGTGACCCTCCTGTCTCAGCCTCCCAAATTCTGGGATGACTGGCATGCACCACCACATCTGGCTTCGGTGTGGTTTCGATTTGTATTTCTCTGATCCCTAATGTCCATCAACAGATGAATGGATAAAGAAAATGTGGTCTATACACACAATGGAGTTTTACTCAGCTGTAAAAAAAAAAAAAAAAGAACACAATTATGTCCTTTGCAGGAAAATGGATTGAACTAGAGAACATTGTGCTAAGTGAGATCAGCCAGTCTCAGAAAGTCAAGGGCAGTATGATTTCTCTCATATGTGCAAGCCACAGAGAAAATAGGAAACAAAAGGGATAACAAGAGGGACCAGTAGGTAAACGAGGAGAGGGACGGTAGACTAGTGGAAGGGGACTGGGGGTGGGAGGTGGGCAGGGGGAACGTGGGGAATAAGGAAGGAAACAGTTCAAATACTGTTGCATCCGTGTGTGAAGGCACCACTTCCCATCTCGCTAACAGGCACGCGGAGGGGTGCGGAGGGCAACACAGCAGGTGCTGCGTGCATGTGTGTTTGTATCGCTTCAAACCTCACTGTGATGTATAATTACAACGCGCCAACAAAAATATTAAAAACAAGGGCCAGGCGTGGTGGCGCACGCTCGTAATCCCAGTACTTGGGAGGTGGAGACAGGAGGATCTGGGTTCGCGGCCAGCCTCAGCTACTTAGGCCCTCTGCAACTTAGTGAGACCCTGTTTCAAAATAAGGAATAAAAAAAATAGGGCTGGGGTGTAGGTAAAATGCCCCTGGGTTCCATCCCCAGTACCGCAAAAAAAAAAAAAAAAAAAAAACAAAAAAAACAAATAAAAGCAAACCTCCCCCAGTGGTGTGGTCAGAAGCTCAGTGAACGGGAAGGAGCCCCGGCCTGCCCGCCTCTCACAGAGCGGTGGCCACAGCAGGAGAGACTTCGGCCCCGATGGCTAGCGCAGGGCTCCCCGGCTTCCCTCCATCCTTCACCCTGGCTCCAGGGACTTTTCTTTTCTGAGATTTAATCCCTTAGTTAGACTCAATACCAGGGGACTTGATACTAGGAACATTTCAATGGTTTCACCTAGAGAAGGAACAGCCATGTTCTGCAAGCTGTGTCATGGGGGTGTGGGGAACGGGGGAGAGCTAAGATCGGGGCTGCAGCCTGGCTGGAAGGTGCCCTGCCCGCCTCGAGCCTCCTGGAGGAGGAGCAGGAGGCACCTCCCATGACCCACCTCGGAGCACTTGATAATCCCTCTTTAGAGTTTGTTTTGTGGTGCCAGGGATTGAACCCAGGGGCATTCTACCTCCGAGCTACACCCCCAGCCCTATTTTATTTTTTATTTTGAAAGAGGGTCTCGTTAGGTTGATGAGAGTCTTACTACTTACTGAGGCTGTCCTCCAACCTGCGATCCTCCTGTCTCAGCCTCCCTAGTACTGTGATTACAGGCGTGTGCCACCACATCCAGCCACCAGCTATCTTATAAGTAGATTTTTCTGATGGGAGACTGAGCACCCAAGTGTGTTGAACAGGAGCGAGGGCAGCTGGAGTGTGCAGGTAAGCAGAGTCTCCGCCCGGGATGCACAGACAAGAGCAGAAAGCTCTGCCCCTCGGGAGGCCGTGGCCCCGGGCTGTCAGGCAGCCTCCTGGGCCCGTCTGAGTCTGCAGAGCTTAAGCAGAACAAAGCCTGGTCTGTCTCTACAGGGTCTCCTCACCTTATAAACCATGCACGTATTTATGTAACACTTCAGACCTGATGGAGACCAGATGTGACCCAGCGGCGGTGTGCGCTGCTGGGAATGCTGAACACCTAGCTAGCCATCTTTTATGACTGCTCTTGCAAGGCAATCTCTCTTTAAACCTTAGGTTTGAGTCCTGATATACATCCATGAACTTCGTTTTTCTGGGGAACGGAAACATCTGGTGACTTCCATTCAGCTGGTTTTGCTTAGGAGAGAACCACTTACGAGTGTGTGCGGCTCCTCCTCTCAGCCAGCCTGGCGCAGTGGGAGGGATGCTGGGGAGAGCAGAAGCCCGGGCCCCCTCCGCCTGCCCCTGCTTGCTGAGCGGCCTTGCGACGCCGGGGCTCTCCAAGACTCAGTTTTCCAATTATAGGTTTGGTGTTTTGTTTTATTTTTGTTTTCATTTTTATTTTTTTGGTAATGGGGATTGAACTCACGGTTGTTCTACCTCTGAGCTACACCCCCCAGTCCTTTTTATTTTTATTTTTTGTGGTACTGGGGATTGAACCCAGGGACATTCTACCACACACCCAGCCCTATTTCATTTTTTTTTTTAATTCGGAAACAGGATCTTGCTGTTACCTCATGCATGCTGGCCTCAAACCTCAGGCCGATCCTCCTGTCTCAGCCTCCCAAGTACTGGGATTACAGGTATGCACCGCCACGCCCGGTTCAATTATAGTTTCAAGAGTTGTCGTTCACTAAACGCCTCCTCTACTCTTGGCTCCTGGCTGAGAGCGGGGTAAACGTTTCAGATGGCTGCGCGGCAGTTCCATCCCTCCGATGGGCGGATGGACGTGTGAGGGTGGCTTTCCAGTATGCAGAAGTCCAGCCTCAGTTTTCTGACTCTGAAATATCACCGCTTTCCATGAAAGCAAAAGGCCTCTTTCACCTGGGATATACGGAGGCGCGGCTGGCTTGTCGTTCATCTTCCTCTGCCCCTTACTCCGTGGAGCCAGTGGCCGGACGCTGAGGAAAGCCCACAGGGCCTGCATGTGCGACTCAGCCTCACTCCCAGATGCTAGGAAGACTGAGGACAAGCGCTCCACGTAACTCTGCTTTCTCCACTGCTTCTCAAACTAATTGGGCCTCCGTGGTGCCTCGAGCTCCTGAAACTCCATCTTGGAGATGGCCCACGCACCTTTGTACAAAAATGTTTACTGAGACCCTAACATATAAAGGGCCCCTGTTGCTGCACTTAGAGGGCGTCCACCTCAGCCACCCAGTGCCACTTCACCCTGGCCCTGCTCCTCCTGCTTCTGTTCCCCAGAAATCCGGCCAGGAATGCTCAGGATTCTAGACCACGGCCCCCCAGAAAGGCTCTCTGGGGTTGGGGTGAGGATGGGCCACCCCGTTCAGTCTCACCAGAGGAGCACAGCCCGGCTGCTGTATTCTTGTCTTGCTCCTGGCAAAGACCAGACCTGGATTCCGAAGGCATCTACTCAGTGTGCTTCCTCCACCCAATAGAAAGAAATCTACAGAGCGTAATGGTTGTACCTTTGCAGCGAGCTTTTAAGAAAAATCGAATGGCAAAAAAACCTGCCCCGAGTCCCTCACAGCTCACGGTCCCCCCGCCACCTGCCGCCTCTGCTTCTGCAGTGCCAGAGGACCCTGGTGGCGGGGCCCAGCTGCAGAAAGGCCTGGAGCCCAACTCCTGGCTTGAGCCAGCGCTCTGGGAAGGCCCTTCATCTCCATCTGTGCTCCACCTTAGGAGAGCATCCTCCAATCCCGAGCCCTTCGCATCGACGGCCAGGGAGGAGCCGCTGTTAATTGGGGGCACGCCGGACATGTCTGGAAGGCCCACACAGACGCGAGAGCCCAGCTTCTGGTGCGTGGCAGCCACACTTCCTCAGACGCGTCCCCTTCCCGGAAGCAAGGAAGCCCCAGTGTGTTACTCTGCAAGCCACCGCCGCACCCACGAGGGTCCTCTGTCGCCAGCAGTGAAGCCCAGACAGGCAGCTCTGCCCTCTTCCTAAGACACATGCTTATTTAGAAACCCGAGAAGAGAGGGGCCTCTTGCCCTCTGTGGCACTTCTGAAAACAAGCGAGGCCTTCCAGGGAGGGGGCAGGAACCTGAGCGCCTGTGGCCCCAGCGCTGGCTGGATTCCCGAGGGGCCCTGGTTGATGCTGTGGCAGGACCGCTTCAGAAGGGAGGGTCTTTGGAGACCCATGTTTCTTCTTATTCTTTCCCTAAAAGAAACAAAAAAAATTATTGTTTCCTTTGGATATATACCCAGAAGTGGGATAGCTGGATCATATGGTAGATCCATTTTTAGTTTCTTAAGGAACCTCCACAGTGTTCTCCATAGTGGTTGTACTAATTTACATTCCCACTACCAGTAACTTAGAGTTCCTTTTTCTCCACATCCTAGCCAGCATTTATTTGTTTTTGGTTTTGTTGTTGATGGTGGTGTTATGGACTGAACTCAGAGGCATTCTACCTCTGAGCAACACCCCCAGCCCTATTTTATTTTATGTTTTTTTGTTTTGAAACAGGGTCTCACTAAGTTGCTGAGGGTCTTGCTAAGTTGCTGAGGGTCTTGCTTAAGTTGCTGAGGCTGGCCTGGAACCTGCGATCCTCCTGTCTCAGCCTCACTAGTACTGAGATTACAAGAGTGCACTACCACGCCCGATTTGTTTTGTTCACAGTGGGCCTCCGAACTGGAGCAAGATGGTGTCTGACTGCTGGTTTGATTCCTATTTCCCCGATGGCTGTGATATTGGACATTTTTTCATATATTTGTCGGCCTTCAACAGATGAATGGATAAAGAAATTAGGGCGTACACACACCGTGGAATATTATTCAGCCAGAAGAAGAATGAAATCCTGTCATGTGCGGCCAATTGGATGGAACTGGAGTGGATTATATGAAGCGAAATAAGCCAGACACATGTGGAAAAGAAAGGCTGACCCGATGTAGCATAGTGATTACTAGAGGCTGAGAAGAGGGGAAGGGGGATAAGAGGAGGTTTGCTTCCATCAGGGCATTCCGTATGCACTTGCAGAAAGATCAGGCTGAACGCATTTCTATGTGCAATTCATACATGTTAATCAAAAACAAAATAAAATGATGATGTAAATAAATACACACAAGCACTATATGCATGTGTTTCTATCACACTGAGACCTATTGTGACGTATAATTACAATGCCCCAATTAACAATAAATAAATAAATAAATATTATTGTTTTATTATTATTTGTGTCCAGACTCAAAAGAACCCAAAGGCCTTTGTTTCCTAGTAGTTAAGAAAGTCTGCTTTTCTTTATTTTACTCTCAGTAGCTTCATGAGAAATGTGTGAAAGCAAAAGTGAGTTAAATTCAAACTCCATCCGCTGGACTTTTAAAGTTACAAAGAATCACAGGCAGGTATCCCTATTTATCTAGTTGAATTTATCTATTTATCTAATGTCCAGATCTCACGTCCAAATCTAATATTTTGGTTTAATCCTAACCTAGTACTTTTATTTAATCATAGTTTTTTTCCCCTCTGATTATAAAAAATACTCATTTTTGTAAATAAAATCTGGAGGGCATGGAAAGTACCAAATAAAAGAATATAAATCACTTGCCATAAACCCATTTGTCTTTTTTATTTCCCCTGAAAGAAATCATCATTGTCTAAAAGAAAACTCTGAAGCGCCATGGCCCGGGTCCTCTGCGCCACCGGCGAGGTCGCCATGGGTCTTCTGGCACTGGAACTGTGCTTCCCATCACGAAAGAAGAAAAATGAACAGTTCTACAGGAATGTGATACCAGACCCAAATCACTAGCTTCAGCCTGCCCTTCTCAGAAAACTACTAGTTTGGTCACAGCCAAACCGATTTTAGCAAAAGCTTCCCTTAATCTCAGCACGGGACCTGAACGGCCGCTCTCCACCCCCTGGCTCTGCCGAGGAAGACGGGGGCCGCGTTGAATGCTTGACCCTGCCTCCACTGGGCCCTCAGGCGCGGGCTTCTGCAAGCAGACGGCCCCCACGACGTCACCAGCCCCGGCCAGGAAGAAATCTCTAAGTGCACCAAGAACTGGCGCTGGTCGTCCCAGAAAGGCCTTCACTGATCAGCATATTCAGAAATGCAGACTCCCACGCCCAGCACCATGGCACACTCCTGTAATCCCAGTACTTGGGAGGCTGAGACAAGAGGATCACAGGTTCAAGGCCAGCCTCAGCAACTTAGTGAGACCCTGTTTCAAAATAAAAAATAAAATAGGGCTGGGGATGTAGTTCAGAGGTAGAACACCCCTGGGTTCCATCCCCAGCACTATGAGACCATGATATGAAGGCACTATATATATATATATTGGGGGGGGCTTTCAGTGCCAACCTTTAGCCTGAGCATATTAGTCTGGGCAAAACAGAGCGCCAGCACTCCCTGCTCGGAGGAGGCGCAGCCGGCGGCGCTGGGGGGGGTGA
>PVJS01000727.1:99271-117586 GCA_004027185.1 Glis glis | reverse complement strand
TCTCTCTCTCTCTCTCTCTCTCCCTGTTTCTCTCTCTCTCTCTCTCTCTCTCTCTCTCTATCTAGTGAGGCCCTCCGCAACTTTGTGAGACCCGGTTTCAAAATAAAGTATAAAAAATAGGGCTGGGGGCGTAGCGCGGAGGTAGAACGCCCCTGGATTCAATCCCCGGTACCGCAAAAAAAAAAAAATTCTCTTGCAATCCCTGTGGCCACCAAAATTCTGGCCCCTGTCACTTCACATTTGGAGTATTTTTTAAAGGCCTGATTTGTCTTCCCACTTATTTTTTATGAGAAAACTGAAATATAGAGAGTAAATGACTTTATTAAGGTCACAGAATTAGAAACAATTAGAAACCAGCTTCCAATATGATACCTTTCCAACAACAGCATGTTGCTTTTGAAAAGAACAACTCTGTCCCGCAGTAACCCTCATACTTATTTATCATCGCTTGTCTAAATTCCATTCAAATAAGTTGATCACAATACAATTACCACATGAACAGTTAGTGTCAGATATTTAGCCCGAATCTTCGTTCATGCAATTATTCCCACCTAGAGAAATATCACTTTCCTTTGGACGTCTAGATTCTAAGATCTCTAGATTCTACATTCTTCAAAGCCTAGGTCAAGTGCTATTGCATCTAATTTCTCTGAGATGTTTCAAGGCTATGACCTCAGCCTACATAGACAATACTTTTCTGCTTTAGCATAAGAATTGTGCCACTCATTTGAAGCACTAAGTCATATTCTTTCACTTTTACTCACCATTTTTGTGTAGATTGGCTTTGCTTATTGAACTAAATTCAATTGTGAAGTAACTAGATCATGTCTTTCCCATTGTGTGTTCCTTCACACTGAGTACAGCTCTGTGCACACAGTAGGTGCTGTGATATTTGTGCAAAATATAAAGCATCTAAGAATAGAATTTGACACAAAGTCTTAAATAATAGATAATCCAAAAGCCCAGAGGAAATCAAGCCCGTAGATAATTCCAAGCTTAATTTTGCAATCAGCTTAAGTTAATTCACTCATTCAACAAATATATAATGAGTGCCTGCTCTGAGCCAATTAGAACGCTGAGCACTAAAATGCAATAGTGAAGCAAACAGACGCATCCTGCCGACATGGAGCTGGCAGTCCAGTGAGAGAAAGCACGTAGACATACCATGTCAAGCAGGACTTCGGGGAAACTGGAAAGATTAGAGAACTTACTAATTGAGGTGAATGAGGAGGAGGAAAGGCTCAGAGCTGACTTGAGAATTTCTGACACATGCAGCTGTAAGATATCCACGCCACTCCCCGGAGATGAAGAAAGGTAGTAGAGGACACGGTTTCTGGAGGTCTATCATGAAAATTCAACCTTGTGCATGCTAATAATCCCATCAATCAGTAGAACCTCATCGGAGAAAGTTGACAAGAAACTGTGGTCTATTTCCTGACCTTCACCCTTTACCTTCAGCAGTGCTTCTTATAAAGTAAAAGCTCTACCGAGAATTAGGCCTGAGAAGGGGAAAACAGAATCATGGCGCTCATACAGCCCAAACTGGGTAACTAGACTGTGAATAACTGCACATTAGTGTTTGCTGAGGCAGGAAGAACATAAAATAAATCTTTTCAATCAAAGAAAATCAAATCTGGCCTATTTTTCTTTATCAACTGAATCAAAAGCTAAGCTGAATGAAAAACTAAAACCAATCCCAAAAAGGATTGTGCCTGGCATTGTACGTACCCTTGCAAGAGGCAGGCTTCCACAGAGGCCCTTAATCTTCATTCAGCTTCTGGTGTGTGGCCGGCTGCTGTATAACAGTGTGGTATGAATGAGGCTGAGTTTCCAGATTCAAAACTATTCAAGCCTCTACACTGATCATTGGGTTGGAAGGAAGTAGAAATTCAATCCTTTATGATCAAAGAACCTTAGAATCAGATGGAACATAGGGCTCATCTCTCCCAAATTCTTTCCTTCCAAGCAGGCATCTCTCCTAAGACATTATTTTACAGATGAGAACACTAAAGCCTGAAAAGATAATATGACTTGTCTGCCCGGGGTGACTGAGCTAATCAGGAAGAAAGCTGGGACCAGAACCACACTCTGCTATCTCCCAGCAGAGCCTCCTTCCACTCCACCCTGTCTGGATGGTAAATAAAGGGAGGGTGTATCTCGAAGAGTCCTCTCTTGAAAGCAATTTGAGATCAGGTTGATAACAGCCAGGGAGAATGATTGCCACGCTAAGCTTCATTTTGCTAAATGAGGTCCCCACGGGTCCTTAAATCACATGAGTACAATGATCCAAATGATATTTGAACAATGTAGAACTGAGAGTGGGGGAGCTGATTTTTGTGATATTAGAGACAGGGGATCCAGGGCAGCTTGTTACAGAAATATAGGCACACGCTAATGAGGGTACGATTAGGGAGGTAAAGAGGAAAGAATGACCTAACTTAGGGCCACTGTGAGGATGACTGGAGTCCCACGGACTGAATCTCTAAAAGGAATGAAGGGCAGCGAGGAATCATTTCCAAGTACATACTGCTGGTTATAAGGCATTGGACCTCAAGAACATCCTATGCCCATCAAATGAACGTTGAAAGTTAATTCAGAGCCTACATTTTTCTGCCAATGAACCTGAAAAATCACCTTCACACATGAAAGATAGCATATTTAATCTTTAAAAGGAATAATAAGCGCCTCGCTCTGCATGCGCAAACCCCACCTTTCATTTCTTTATTGATTCATCCACACTTTCGTTCAATAAAAAATGCCCACATCTACAGTGTACTGAGTCCTAGGCTGGCTCCAGGAATGAATGAGATCTTTCAGGCCTTAGGCATTATCAGACACAGTTTTAATTTGAATTGTTTGCACATCTAAGTGCTCTGATAGAGGTATGCAAAAAGGGCTATGGGATCGCCAAGAGAGGAATGATGAATTCTGCCAAGAATTGTCGAAAAAGCTTCAGAGAGGAGGTTATATTGGAGTTCAGTCTTAAAGGGCATTTATGTCCTTCCCCAGGAATTGAAAGAGAGGAGCGTGAGAGAGAAGAGGCCGGCTGTGTAAATGCAGGGAGTGGTAAAAGACTGTCACTCTTAGAGAATGTTCAGTCATATCATCTGATGTTGCTAGATCAGCCTTTTATGTTGGAGTAAGGAGGACCTGGAAGAGAGTTGTGGTTAATAAGATAAGCCCAATCATGAAGGGTAGCCCAGACGTTCAAGTGTCTCCTGGCTTGCCAAGGAGTGCGGACCTCATCCCCTGGATAGAAGGGAGCCATCAGAGGTTTATGGGGAAACTTAGTTTTGAGCTCTACATACCCAGTTCTTCAGTATTTGACTCACTGGGGGCACAGTCTACAACTTCTTCCTCATCCCCTACTTGATTAGAGAGAGACGACCTTAGGCATTTTGGGGTCTTCAATGACAATATCTTCACCTAGAAGATGCCAACACGATGGGTTTTCATCCTCCAGAGCCACCCCAGACATCTGCATCCTGGGAGGGGCCTACTGGGGCTTCTGTCCTCCTTTGGGAATTGATGTCTGATCAGGCTCTGGTTTTTAAGCCTTTGTGATGGCAAGCAGAATACATTTGAGGAATTTTGAGCATGCATCCCTTCAGGGAGACAAGCTCCTTATCCTGGAATTAAATTCCCAAGAGCAGGGTTTTCATGTTCTCGGGCAAGTGCTGCCCAGTTAAGCAGCTGCTCTCCTGCCACGATGCTGCTCCTCCGGCAGCATCTCTGGGCCCTGAGAATGGGCCAGCGCAGTTCTGGGGCTCCATCACCCGGGCCTCAGCACCTGGGTATTGCAGGTCCACGCCCTGACCTTATTCATTTCTGAAATCTCCCTTTCCCCTCGGATGTGTCCTGTCCCTTTCTGTCTCCTGTCAACTTCTTTTTTTTATGACATATTTCCCTGCTGCTTAATAACCACAACGACTGATTCGACATCTGGTACAACCAAGTGTGGAGAAGTAGGATCCTTTCCCAGGGCTCAGAAGAAATGGGATTTTTTTTTTGAAAGAAATAACCTCAGTCTGAAACACGTGTCCCTGCCAAGGTTGACAGACTGACAGACTTAGCATGTGTGTCCTTTACACGAGACCCAGAAGATTTCAAAGGCTGAGTCAATTGCTGTACTTGCTGTCTTTTTCCATTTCTCAATTTCACCGTTGCAATAGAAAAAGAAACATTTTTCAGTTTTCTGGACACTGAAATGCATAATCATCACTCCTCACAGAAAAGGGAGAAAAGAAACACTAGGTGGCCATTCAACTCTTGGATGTGCCCCCTTGTTCCTCCATGATGCATATGACATTCTATCACCCCTTTGACTCAAGACGTAGTGTGGTGGCCAACATGGCGAGCTGCTCTGGGAATATTAACCATGGTGCCTCTTCTCCTCCCTGTCTGATTCTCAAGACAACACCACCAAATTGGCCAGGATGCAGGGAGGCTGATATCACTTCAGGCAAGATGAAAATAACAACAGCAAGGGAAAGGAAACCCCTGTAAAGTGCAAGGCGTCTTGGGATGGGCACCAGATCTTGGCCACTAAAATTCTCAACTTGTCCATAATTATTTGAGGGTGCAGTGTAATAGCGACACCTCCTTTCAGCCAACCTTAACCCCAGTGTAGAACTCAGTACTGCCGTGTGTGTCCCTGATATGAAAATCTTCCATATACTTATAAGCAAATGGCTAAATACATAATTCTGTTTATAGCACCAGTCACTGGGCATATGTAAAACAAGGACTTGACTGCCTGCCTAAGATATTTCCAATCAAACCTTGAGGAGCCAGCTCAATGTGAGAATGTGCTATACAAGAAATGCCTGGTTGAGCCCCCAAAGAACTCGCATTGTGTATCAATGAATAAATGTTACTTAAGAGTGATTAGTTCTTCCCTCTTGCTATGCTACTCATGAAGGGATGCCAGGAAGCTCATATAACATCCTGGATATGGAATCTAGCGTTTGGGGAGGAACAAGTGTTCTAGATTTGTTCCCTTCTGCCCAGCCCATAAAGCCCAAATCTGATGGCTTTAAGGATTCAATGCAAAATGCCTGTTCATCCTGGCACCTTGGCGACTCACGTGGGGGTGATGTCTGGGTGGGTGGGAGACAGTGAAAGCCAATGATAACAATCACCTGGTACAACCATCTCCTTGGGAAGTGTGCCTGGAGGCTCTGCAAGCCACCAGAAACTTCAACAGCGATAGTGCAGCCATTCTTTTCCTTCTTCTTCTCATTGTTCTGGACAAAAATAGTTTCCCAAGTCTTTAATCAGATAGATGAGTGTCATTACCCTATTCTGAAAAATGCAATATTCCTTAATTCCAAAGGAATTAAGGAGTGCAGATGTCTGGGGTGGCTCTGGAGGGTGAAAACCCATCGTGTTGGCATCTGTACTCTTCTAGGTGAAGATATTGTCATTGAAGACCCCAAAATGCCTAAGGTAGTCTCTCTCTAATCAAGTAGGGGATGAGGAAGAAGTTGTAGACTGTGCCCCCAGTGAGTCAAATATTGAAGAACTGGGTATCTAGAGCTCAAAACTAAGCTTCCCCATAAACCTCCCTACAGTTCAAAGCTGTGTCTTGGACTTGCTTATTCATAGTGGATGCTGCCAGTCAGAACCACACACCAAAAAAATGCCATGTATTATAAAGGCACCTACACACCCCTGCCAAAAGATTATCAAGACCAACGCCAGCCACGAGATCTCCCGAAGGAGGACCATCGCGGTCTCCAGGGGAGGAATCGTAAGATAAAGACAGCCCTCCATTTCTTTTCTTACCTTGGCCCTCAACCCGGTTTCTTCCTCATTCTAAACACCGCTTTCCCTTTCATTCTGTAGCACTTTAGGGAGCAATTCCATTAAATATAATAACAGTGTAGTAATACAAAGAACATCATTTTCTAGTGCTAATAACTTTCATTTTAAAACCACTTGTGTACTCCAAAATTTAGCAAAGCATCAATTTCTCATCAAGGCCAGCACACACATCAGATTGGAAGCTTTAAAGTTCTGTTTCTTTTGGGGCTGTAATCTACGTCCAGGGGAATCAAAATACTGCTTAAAGTCCAATTTGTTTTGATGCTCATGTTGCCAGCTTTACTGATGGAAACTCATCTCTCTGCATAAAACAGACGCATGAAGCATCAGCTAAAGGAAGAAAAGCCATGCGAGGAAATCATGATTGCCTGCAAGAACGTAACCACGACGAAGTGGGAATATCCTACGCCCTTTCCAGAATCTGAAGTTCGTACCACTAATAGGAGTCACATTCTTTAGACTGGTCATCAGGAGAGAAGTGAAGAAAGAAATTCTTTCATGAGCACCAAGTTCAAATTTATGTGAATGCTATTTTTGCCTTTTACCCTCTTCTGGTCATTGGGGCCACACAAATGATGGTGAAGTTGAGAATATGGATCCCCAACCCCTGGCTGCTCTTTAGAATCAACTTAGGACCATGTCAATTCCCAGACCCTTACGCACTTGCAGTCCAACTAAAGTAGACTTGGTGCTGGGCGAGGCCTTGGGATCTGTGGACAGTTTTGCAAAGTTTCCCAGGAAAGTCTACCAGGTGGGCAGGACTGGGAAGCGCTGACACCTGGTCCTCAACTGAGAACACAGTCAAGACAGCCTGCCAGGAAGTCAGCAGTCAACACTTTCCCGGGGCTGTTGACTCATTACCAGGTGATAACAGTTCTAAAAGACTCCTTATCTGGAAAAGAAAAATGTTAACTTCTGGTGATCATAACAAGCCTGTTTTATTTGGTTCACCTTGCTGGCCACTACTACCTCTACCACCCCACTCCCCACCTCCCTTCCAGACTGTTCTCCAAGTGTTTGTGGGACACAAATGTCTGGCCAGTAGATGGTGGACACCTGGGCTGTCCTCATGGCTTTGAGCACACAGTAGGTACCCACTGGCTTGTTACTCGTGGCCCATGAGAAAGACAGAGGATGGTTCACAACGCACAAGTGTTCAACTTGGCGAAGGTGGGTGAATTTGGAATTGGGCTGGATGTTCCGGGAAGGAAACACTTCCCGAAGGATTGGGCCGCTAGAGGCCGCTCTCAGCCAGATTCTCTTAAGTCATGTTCGGGAGTGAAATCACTTCAAAGGGAAGAGGAAGGCTGTGCGTAGACTGGAACCATGGCAACATCATGGCTCCTATTTTTAAACTTGCTGGCGAGTGAGCGCACAGAGTGGGTGTGGGGGGGCGACGAGTGGGGGGGGGTGATAGATCTCAGAAGAATATTCCTTCCTGAAGTTTTGACTTTGCAGGTGGCTCATCATCAGTGGCAATGAGATCAAAGACTTAAAGCAGAACCAGCAGCAGGAGAAAGGTTCTTTTCTCCTCCTTAACTCTACTCTCTGTGGTCTCCATCAAAAAAGCATCCTTTATGGCTGAGTAGGAGCAGTACCGGGAAATTCTTGATTGCTTTAGCCAACATATTCTTAAATTCTGATCTTTGTTCCTTCAGCTTATGCTGCCAGCCTCTTAGGCAATCCACTTTGTGATTCCAGAAAAATAAGCCCAAACCTGCAAATTAAAGGAATCTTTGCGTGGCCGCCCCACTCCTTGTGAGGCCGGTCTAATGGATGTTGTGTATTATCCGCATCCCCACGTCTCACACAAGGGTTCAGTGCATAATAAGGAGGCCCAACACCTACTGAATGTGTCGCCAAGTGAACTGAGAGCCAAGGTAATTTTGTGAGGTACAGAGAAGTGGCCCCCGCATGACACATTTCTTTTATTCCCAGTAGCATTTTTTTTTTCATTTCTCTCCCATCTCTGGCTGAGTATAGGCCTTAAACAAACCCAAACTTATTTAACCTGTCAAAAATGAATAGTGGCCCTGGAGGACATTTGTAAACCATGACAGAGGCCAAGGTCTTGCTTTGTTTTAGCACATGTCCCTGACAGTATTTTCACTCTGCTCATAACCTCACGGAGCCTCAGCAGAATTTAGAACAGAAAATCTGTGTCTACTTCAGTTCCAGGACTTCCAGGCATGCAATGATAACATATATGCTTCCACATATGGGATAAAGAGATTTGAAATACACAGGAGTAAGATGAGGGAAAAAAATAAAAGCAAAAAAAAAAAAACCTCACCCCTCCCAATGGGAAAAGGAAGATATTAGCAACATCATAGCCAGACACACGTGGCAACAGAGTCTGAAATGCACAGACTCGGTGTGGACATCCTTAACCTGTATCTTGGATGCTGCTCTCAGGCTGACTCTGGGCTTATTACTGTCTAGTCTTCAGGACAAGAGTTTAGCCCACAAGTCAAAAAAGAAACTCTTTCTTACAAAACCCATGCTGTCCGGTGTGTTAATGATGTGTCCGTGTACATTAAAGTCCTGCCTAATTGACTTGGCCTCTACAGCAAAGGAGACAGTCCTGAGAAGAATGGACAGCACGGGGCAGGGTGACCTGGGGTTCATAAAGATTTGGGCTGGAAACCCAGCTTTCTCCGTAAGTCAAGTAGGCAAGTGACTTAATTCTCTGGATCTCAGTTTCTTTATCTGAAAAATGGAGGCAATAATACCCCTGTACAAGTACTTTTAAGATAAAATGGGGCTATATAAAGCATTTGGAACCTAGTATTCACTCAGTAACCTTTTTTAAAAGTATATTTTTCTGAATTGATGAAGCTTAGCATTTTTAAGTACCAACATTTTATTATTATTATTATAGGGAGCCTTTTAATGGAAAATTTCAGAGAGGTATTATAGAGCTTTCTGACTTCTTAAGCCCAGGATAATCAATATAATTTAAGCTCTTATTGATGACTTAACAATGACTATGCTATTTTGCTAAGCAGGAATCCGTGGAGGGGGTATATGCTTTCTAGAACGTATGAGTTTTCCTCCACATGGTCATAGACCGCTGTGCTTTTCAAGGCCGTCCTCTGGGTTTTCTGACACCTTCTACCCCTTTCCATTCTGATTGTCACTCATTAATGCTGTCAGCTTGCCTATCCAATCCCCATCATCATGGTTGTTAGTTCTTGTTCGTTGTTTTCTGGGAAATCAAATAAATATCTCAGAGACGACTCTTTGCCTACCCAAAATATGGCCTTGACACTCAAGACCAAAATACGGTCTTGAGTTCGCAGAACTTTGATTTTTAACTGGGCAGATTACTTCCCAGTCTAATAACTAAACCAAACATTACCGTTTTCCTTGCAGCTAGCTGTAGCCATTGACTGATTTCTGACCAATGGGGTATAAGCAAAGTGTGGCACACTTCTGGGGAATTTCCTTAAAAGGAAAGGGCTTGCCATTCCCCTTTCTAATGTGGATCTTCTTCTTAAAACTGGAGTTCCAGCAGCCATTTTGGGCATAGAGATGTAGCCCACGCCCAGGAATCGGAGTTCCAATGATCTAGGCGGCCATCGTATCAGCTTCGCACAGATAAATGCGCTCATGTGTCTTGTGTAAACTGAGTTACTGGTGTTCTACCCCGTATGTAATGCAACCGCTACACATGCATCTTAGAAATACATATAAAATTAAGCTGGGCGTGGTGGTGCACACTTGTAATCCCAGTACTTGGAAGATGGAGACCGGAGGATTCGGGTTCGCGGCCAGCCTCAGCTACTTAGTGAGGCCCTCTGCAACTTCGTGAGACCCGGTTTCAAAGTAAAGGATAAAAAATAGGGTTGGGGGTGTAGCTCGGAGGTAGAATGCCCCTAGGTTCAATTCCCGGTACCGCAAAAAAAAAAAAAACAGAAATACATATAAAATTAGAATAAATGAGCTCTGAGTTGAAATAAACCCCATTCAATTTGGGGCAAGAATCTTGTGTCAGGGATTTCAGCTCAGAGCCCTTTTCTGATTTGTTCATGGTTGTTGGGCATGTTCTCAATAAATCAGATAATTAACTGTGTGACCATTTCTCCCCAGGTAAAGGAGCTACATGTATATGTGGACAAAGGTGAGACATGATAAAAGATGGATGCAGGCAATGGCCCTTCGTAGCCTATGGGATTCCTCAGTATTTTAAGTCACAGTCTATCATACACACACACACACCTCTAACTTTTTCTTTACATTGATTATAATGAGGGAAATTTAACCCAGTATTAAAATCTATGTAATAATTAACTATATTATGATAGCCTTCTGGTGTGCTGTTTTTGCCTAAACAAAAGCTCCTGTCAGATTTTTTTTTTTTTTTGTCCAAACAGGAAAAAGAAGAAAAGAAAATGTGGGTGGAAGTGTTTAGAAATGCCACTGGGGAAATGAAAGGGAAGCAAGTATCTGAGTTTTCTCTGTTGATATCCACAGCCCAACTGTGGAGTGAAGAAACAGACTTCGCAGCTTAGTTGTAATAGTTTAGTGAGATAATGCACGCAAAGATTATCTATGAAAACACTCATGTACTGTTATCGTTATAATAAACCAACTTAAAGGTTTTGGCCATTAGTTTTTATTTATTTATTTATTTATTTATTTATTGCGGTACTGGGGATTGAGCCCAGGGGCATTCTACCTCCAAGCTACACCGCCAGCACTATTTTTTATTCTTGATTTTGAAACAGGGTCTCACTAAGTTGCAGAGGGCCTCACTAAGTAGCCAAGGCTGTCCGCGAACCCGGATCCTCCGGTCTCAGCCTCCCAAGTACTGGGATGACAAGCGTGCACCTCCACGCCCGGCTTTGACCATCAGGCTTTATGTCCAACATTAAATATATTTGTATATAACCTCACCTGGGCTCCCCACCTGAAATCTCTTTCAGGGAACCATGAAAAGGAACCCTTAGAATGAGCATGCTGTTGTCACAGTGTGCCCTCCTTGGCGATTTCTGTCACTTTGTCAAGGAAGAACTTTCCTTTAGGAGAAGAAGACATCTATGACTTCCCGAAAAAATACACAGCCACTTGACTACTGAGTCAATAATAAAATAATTAATGTCCAGATAATAATAGTATTGGCCATATAATAAATGGGCTGGGGTTACTTAGCAACCACACTTAACAGCCATCAAGACTTAAAAGAGTGGAATCAAGCCGGGCGCGGTGGCTCACGCTTGTCATCCCAGTACTTGGGAGGCTGAGACAGGAGGATTGCAGGTTCAAGACCAGCCTCAGCTACTTAGTGAGGCTCTCCACAGCTTAGTGAGACCCTGTTTCAAAATAAAGAATTAAAAAATAGGGCTGGGAGTATAGCCCAGAGGTAGAACGCCCCTGGGTTCAATCCCTGGTACCACCAAAAAAATAAATAAATAATAAAAAAAAGTGAAATCAGATCAGAAGGAAATACCTTGTTGATATTCATCAGAGCTAATTCCAGAAGATTCATATTAAACAGTTCCTCCCAATTTACATGCCATCCTTAGTTCTTCTCATAGAATCACCTAGACAGTCTTAAACACAGGAATAAGTAGGGAAATGTAATGTGGAAATATCTTTATTCATTCATATTATTCATTATGATCTACTTCACATGTGTAAATCTATAACATACGTCCCTAGGTGCCACCAGCATGTGTAACCCGTGCACACATGAATCTGAGTGTGTGCACGCAAGAGTTGCACATATGGCCAGTCAAGATCATAAAAAACCAACACCAAGAAAGGCTCTAAAATGCTTCACTGAAAGCTGGCTAAAAAAAAGAAGAGAGGGGCCGTAAAAGATCAATGAGCAGAACACCCCATAGAGAAAAGGATGGAAAAAAGAAAGAAAGAAAGAAAGGGGGTGCTGGGTGAAGCAGTAATGAATGAGGAAAAGAAAACGCCCGAGCGCGAGGAGGCAGGAGGCAGCCCCCGGCCGGCTGCTGCTGCTGGAAGCTGGACAAGAGGGAACAGATTTCAGCAGCAGGGAGCTCTAATCTGTCAGCGGCAGTTCCTTCATGTGTGACCAGCCGGACAGCTTGGGGACTGGTGCCAGTCTGGGCCAGCCAACCCCACCAGACCCTCCCGGAAGAGGATGCGCCATCAGTACAGCCCTGAGAGCCCGCCGGGGAAGGTTCCTCTTCCCCAGCGTCTGCCCCACTCCTCTTGGCTCCTACGCAGGCCCTATCCTCAGGGACACTTGACACGCCTTAGTGTCATCCTGAACATCCCTCTTCTTCCAAAGCCTTACTGTCTGCATCAGAACCTAGAGGATTTATTCCAGGACAAACCACCCATGTATCCCTGACAGTGACATTAGAGAAGAAGCAAATAGAAAGTCTTCAGCCGTTACTGAGCTATTTGAAATGTGCAAGGTCTTATATAGATGGAAAAGCCACACAGCCGTCTCTCCTCTCCAGAAGCCCGTGTGTGTTAAGCTGACCTCGGTCAGTTCTGGTCCAGCCCGCAATCGGGCTTCCACCCATGTCTGTAGCCAGAAATGACAG
Source organism: Glis glis (assembly GCA_004027185.1). Classification (NCBI taxonomy): domain Eukaryota; kingdom Metazoa; phylum Chordata; class Mammalia; order Rodentia; family Gliridae; genus Glis; species Glis glis. The sequence goes on along the minus strand of PVJS01000727.1, from coordinate 105,230 downwards.
CATTCTAGCTTTCTGGCAACTCACCCCCATCCTTCCCCCACCCAGCCAGCCTTTATCCTCTGGTGGGAAGACAGAGCAGATGGAGAAACGACTCCCACACAATTCCTAAATAATCCCAGCTTTGATTCCCATTAACTGTGAATTTGCACCCTTGTCTGGGTAAGAACGGAGGGAGCAAGAGTCACGGGGACATTGCCAGGCCGGGGCACAGGTTAACAGCAAAGCCCCAGCTGCCTACCAGCCCTTCTGAGGACACGGTCAGGCCATTAGGAGACGGCGTGCTCCAGTGTCCATTGCTGCTCCTGCCCTGGGGATGCTCGGCTCTGGGCCTGGCTCTAACAGATGGGTGACCCCTGAGGTTGTGTTTATGTGTAAGATCCACCATTCCCCCTTTAGTCACTAAGAACCTGCTTTATTCAAAGTGCCGGGTTTGATGAGCACTAGGACCCTCCCAATTCTCACACTCTGATTCTAAGGGAGGCTGAGCTTTCTTCAAAGCTTCATTCACGTGCTGCAGGACACAGAGCTGGAATATGCACACAGAGCTGGCTGCCTGCACATCCCAGAGGCAGGCAGCCCAGGTCCTGCTGTCAGCCTGAGCCAGGAACCCTGGGCCTCTGGCTTCTTAAAAACAGACAAGGGGAATAATGATTCCTGCCTTTTTGTTCATGCTTTTTCCTGATAAATATTTATCAAGGCCTTACTTAATCAGGCACTGTGCTGGGTATAAAAGAGTTAAAATATAAACCCCTGTTGTCATGGAGCTGGAATTCAACTGAAAGGAGAAAGACAACACAATATTTAAAAATAAAATACATACAATATGTCAGGAAAGTGACATGGGGAAAAAAACAAAACAGGAGAAGAGACAGGGAGTGTGGGGGTGGGGCAGGAAGAACAGTTGTCCTTTTAAATAAGGAGATCAGGGGATGTCCCTTGGGGACATTTGTGTCAGGACTTTTGCAACAATCAAATTAGATAACTGCACAATGCCAGGTGTGCAGTGAGTCCTAAAATGGCAAGTGATGTTGGAGTTAATAACTTTTGCAGCCTGGCTGACAACTGGGTTGATCTAAATGTATACCCAATGACTCCCTTCTTAACCAAACCTCGCCACCAACACCTATGTTCTCTGGGGCCAAATACTTCCCTCAGAAGGAGAACTGTCTGCTTTCCCCACTGAGGGTCACCGCCCTTCTCTGGTTTTGTCCTTTCCTCTTGGAGACCACCCTACTTCTTCCCAGAGAACAGGCCACTGAATCTTCTCCCCCAGCCCAGGCGGGCATCCTCCATGGCCCATTGTCCTCAGTCGGGTGTTCCCCTTCCTCGCTCCTTCTCCCTCCTTATCCTGGCCCTCTCCTCCAATCCTAAGTCATTCTCTAAAGGAGAAAGAAGGAGAAGAGGAAGAGAAAAGAAAGAGGAGGAGGAAAAATGAAAAGAAGAAAGGAGAAAGAAACATCACATATGGGTAAGTTTAAGTTTTACAAGTCAGTCACAGAATTAAAGGGTGGTCAAAAAAATAAAAGGATGATGTAGGAGTCGCATTGTTAAACATTAGCAAATACCTTTCAGAAGTCTGAGTTTAGGGGCAAAATAATGACCACTTCCTGAAACGACCATCTATACATCTGACACCAGGAATGCGAAAGAATGGAGGAGACAGAAGAGTTCAAGCAATTCTCATGCTTAGTCATTCCTTCATAGACAGCTAAGGCCTGCTTTGTTATGCTGGAACTATAAACAGTAAATATATGTTTTAGGCTAGTTATTTGACTCTTCAGTCATTTTCCCCAATTTATATGTCCTTCTACACCAGTGGGCACATGAAGTCTCTCCCTCCCTGTATACACAGGTGTGTCTTGCTTTACGAAATATTTTGTATGAAAAGATAGCTTTCTGTAGATTCCAGCACTTTGCTTTAGCCAAGTGAGGGCCCCAGGTCAGCAGTTCCATTTGTAATCCCACATTCACGTAATCTGACTGGTTCCTGTGTAAATTAGATTAAGTTATGCGAACCTACGACACATCCTTGTAAGTCTACCTGTGTTTGGCAGTCGGTGAACATTTAACACAACTGAGAGTTGGCCAATGACCAAGCAGCTGTTTCCCAGTGTCTAAAACGAATTAACTCCATTATTCATTCATTTCTTAAACTCTCAGCCCTTCCCAGGCCCAGAGAGCCAAATGTGCGTCCCACCAGCACAGTGGTTCGGAGGATGGGGACTCGGCCTCAGAATTGTTCATGGCAGCTCTGAAGAAAAATCCCACAAAACACCTGCCTTCACATCACTTATTCAAATTCACTCTTCCTCATCCCTCAACAGCTAGACCAGGAGGTGGAGGAGGATTCCTGCCTCTTGAGGCAGCAACTTTCTCTGGGAAGGAAAAATGGGGGAAGGGGTGCGGAACAACTGTTTGGTAGGAAAACTGAGGACACTGGGGGAAAAATAATTAGGCAAGATTCATAAGAGGCTGGCTAAATTAAGATCCATCTATCTCAAATAGCATCTGCTTGAACATTTCTACAAGTTCCGTAAGTGGCTCTGTATAAAGAGTGGAAGCAGGAGTTCTCAGGACAGGGAAAGAGCCCAGAAGTAGGTAGCAGGTGTCCTATCATCTGAGTGACAGAAACAGACCACTGGAGTATTAGAGGGCACATCGAGAGGGAAAATAACCATGAACTGCTCCCCGGGGTAGCGATAAAGGAAAAATAGAGACATGTGCCTACTAATAGCCAGCAATTCCGCCTTAGCTCAGGGGCAGAAAGATGGATTTGAACATCTGACCTAATCACTTGCTAAGCATTTTCAGATCATCTGGTACCAAAAGGTTTTGCAACTTTTCTCAGGAACCAAAGAAAGGCCTTTCACTTAGAGAATATATGATGTAAGAAATTCTCCAGCTCTTTCAATCAAATAAAGTTCCCAGTTGGAATAAATCTCTCTCAGCATGTCTCACGCTATGGTAGGGCACTGTGCTGTATTTACTAATAAGGCATAAATGAACGAGACAGAGTTCCAACAGAAAATTAGTTCTTATTAATGTACAAAATAGAGTTGTCAGACTTAGCAATTAAAAGGACAGGAGCCTTGTTAAATTTGGATTTTAGATAAACAACAAATATCCTTAGTGTGTAAGTGTGTCCTGTGCAATATTTGGGATGGAGTGTTCCTAAGAAAAAGATTCATTGTTTATATGAAATTCAAATTCAAATTGTTTTTCTTGCAACCCTGGTAAAAATGCCTTCCCCAGCCATTCTGGTTTCCTATCTGGAAATAATCACCAAGTCTTTAACTGGCCACGCCTCAAGGAGTTAAGAGGTTATCAGTAAGGAATTTGGATTAATACCTGATAATGTTTATTTGATACTGATCTAAAATAGTGCATTTTAAAGATCCTCTCCAAGAATGCTTACATTATATATTTTTTTAAAGCCTCCTTTAGTAACTAATAAGTGAATTGCTTCAAATATGTGCCTGTCTTTGTTCATGAAATCTAGACTTAAGAACTTGGCCCATGTGGGAAGACAGACACCACTGGTCAGGTAGAGATGAGTGTTACCGCCCTTTCCAGTGTGTCCGGGAGAGGAGCACGGGCCTGGGGATGCTGCTGAGCTTCCAGGAGGTGAGAGGAGAAGCACCATCCCTGACTCCGCATCCCTAGTGTCCTCCCGCCTGGGTGGCTCCTAGAAATCTCCAGAGGAGCCTTTCCTCCTGGCTGTTGCTGAGAGAGGAGCAGTCAGCCAAAAAGAAAAAGTCTTTCTCATAAAACAACCAACCATTTGCAGCAATTTTATTTGCAAAGATCTCCTGCTGTGACTAAATGGTGTGGCTGCTTGGTTTGTTATTTAAAAGAGTGACCCTAGTGAGACCAGAGCTCTGGAGGAGGAAGAGTCTGATTTCAGACCAGCATACGCAGGAGGAGCTGGCCCAGGGTGCCTAATTGAATCCAGGGGTATCTCTGAGATGCAGGGCCGGGTGATAACACCTCAGGCTTGCGGGTACCTCTTTATAAGCCCCTTTAGTCAACCCAAGGCCTTTCCGGTCCCTGAAAAATAAATCATTAAAAAGGTCCCCGAGAGAGGCTAGGGATTGGAGTCAAGAACCATAAGTAGCTGCATCGGGGAGAAGGGGAAGGAAAGACAAGGAGAGCGGTGAGGAGGCAGGGATGCAGGCATATGGAGGGGGACACATCCATGAGAAGGCGTCCAGCAGGCAGGTAGATGCAGAAACCAATGGGAAGTCAGGGAACCAGGGTAGGAGAGAATGTTCTAGAGGAAATCTCCTGGTGGAGAAGTGAGGAGGGGAGCTTCTCAAGCAGCTCCTGGGAAATCAAGAAGCAGGACCTTGTCTAGCTCTCTCTCCTCTACACTGGAGCCCAAGGCCCTGTGACTAATCCCCACTGTGTGGTCCTTGTTCCTTTGGGAATGGCTACACTTGAGAAAGTAGGGTCGGACATATGAAGTCCTCTTGACAGTCACCTTTAAGGAGAGCGTAGAGGGTTGAGGAGGGTTGCCTTCCTGATGAACCATGTGACATTCTCCGGGCCTCACAGAGATGGTGACAAAGGTTAAAACCAGCCATGGCCTCAGAGATACATGGTCAGAGGCCAAGCTTCAGAGATAACATTAAACTCTAATGTAAACTAGACCAAGCAGAAAGAATAATATCTGTAGGTTGCTGTTCATGCACAGAAAGTTTTAAGGTAAAAAGTAGGAGAGAGACCAGTAGAGTTGTGGAAGGGGACCGAGCGGACCAGGGAGGGAGGAGAGGAGAGAAAGGCAAGTATGGGGAACAAATCATATTATGTGCATATATGAGTATAATACTATGAATCTCACTATCATGTACAATTACAAAGCACCAAAAAATATCTGTTTTTAAAGCAGGCATTCCTGAACCACATTTATGGGTTTCAGGTTAACAGTCCCTTGATTTGCATTGTTTGGCAGATGATTTAATCTCAATATTCCTTCATGGTTAGCTTTTGTTTTGTTTTATTTTATTTTATTTATTTATTTATTTATTTATTTATTTATTTCGGTACTGGGGATTGAACCCAGGGGCATTCTACCTCCGAGCTACACCTCCAGCCCTATTTTTTTTTATTCTTGATTTTGAAACAGGGGTCTCACTAAGTTGCGGAGGGCCTCACTAAGTAGCTGAGGCTGGCCGCGAACCCTGATCCTCCTGTCTGAACCTCCCAAGTACTGGGATTGCAAGCGTGCACCACCACACCTGGCTAAGCTTTTGTTTTAATTAGCAAATATTTGGGGAAATAATGAGAGTCACTCAACTGAACACTTAGAACGGTGGAAGAAAGCATGGGTCGACAGAACCGAATCAGCAGTAAGTTTTTTAGGGAATCTTTATTATCTTGCAAAGAGGAACAGAACAAGAAAGTCCCCTTCTGCGGAGGAGGTGCGCGCTGAGTGTTGGAGGACATCATTCATTCACTTCCCTCTGCAAACGCTGGGCTGGGACTGAGGACAGAGAAGTGACGAAGACAGATAGGCCACCGCTCTCACAGAGCTTGAAGGGAGGGGAGACGAGGCCTGGCATTATAGTTTGAAGAGTGGCTTCGTTGGAAAAGCTCCGGATGCAGCGGAGGCAGGGTGATGTTCCTCCAAGACTCAGGAAAGACTTCCCCGTGGAAGTGGTGCCAAGGTGGACGCCTGGGGAATCAAGAGCACCAGGCGGGAAAGGACCAGCCACGGGTGTCCATGGATGGGAAGGGGCACTCTGGGGGATACGTTCAAGACTCAGAGAGGAAAGAGCTAAAAGTGAGAGAGAACATATTATCTTCAAAAAATAAAGTTCAGCCGGGCGTGGTGGTGCACGCTTGCAATCCCAGTACTTTGGGAGGCTGAGACAGGAGGATCCGGGTTCACGGCCAGCCTCAGCTCTCTCTCTCTCTCTCTCTCTCTCTCTCTCTCTCTCTCTCTCTGTCTACTTAGTGA